>SJYC01140049.1:0-54075 GCA_006408675.1 Madoqua kirkii | reverse complement strand
AGTCAAATATAATGTGTATCAGGATTTGGATATTATGAATGTGTGCTTTATGATTTTCTTCCATTATAAAATAGTCAAGCCTTAGAAATTGAGCAATTTCAATAAGTGATTGACATTGATCAGCCTCAATTTATTTGAACATATATAATTTCAACTTTAGGATAAATTTCTTTATTTTTTGCTGTCACTGAAACTTGCTGAATTTTTTTCATTCTGATAAATGTTATAACCTGCTTTAATCTGCCTAAATAATCAGTGATGTACACTCTGAATTCCATCTCTTTTTATGCTATGTTTAAGACATTTTGTAAGCATCTTAAACTTAAGGGCACTATAGTATTCATCATAGTATCTTTAAGATCCAACATGGATCTACGGTGGAGAATGAAGAAATTCTTGTGGAGAGAAGAGAAGGAGGAGTGTGAAAGATGACTGGTGGGGGAGGCGGAAAGGGAAGGGAGAGGGGAGAGAGGAGGAGAAAAGAAAGTAAAGCGGTTCTTGGATCAGAAGAGATAAAGCCAAGGCTCAACACTGTGGAAACCTTGCTTAGAAACAGAGATCTCCTGCAACATCTACCAAGATACTTATGTCTTAAAAAACCACCCAGAGTCTAACAAAGCCCATGAGTAACTGGCCACCTTTGAGTAAGACTTGTGTCTTTACTGATAACTTCAAATTGGATGTTTTTACTGAGCCTAAGGAAGTGCTAATCATCTTCTGACATTTCACTACAACCCATAAATCGCAGATTAGTAAAAATCATTCAGGTGACTGTTGCCACAAGAATACATTTATTAATTAGGAGCTATATACTCTAGAATCTCCAAGTTTTAGGGGATGTAGTGAATTTTTGACTAGTATTGTTTCACTAATTCTGACTCTGTATCATACACTCACACCACATGCCATTGGGTAATACTTTTTTTATGTGCTCCTTAAGGACTCATATTTCCAGACCTGAACTTCTGTGTTGCTTCTATTGCTGGTACTAGCAAATATAAGGAGGCTTTTCAAAAAAAAAAAAAAAGGAAAGGGAATAAAAAGCAGAACACAAATTTCATGACAACAAATTGTAGAATTTCTCACTAGTAAGAGAACATTTCTACCCTTCAAAATCAATCAGGCAGCAAGCATTTATTGAAAACCCAAAGAATGAACTGCATAAGGCTCTTAAATAACAATCTTCAGGACTGTAAATGTCAGCCAAATATTTATTTTCTATGTCACTCAGAAGAGGAGTCATATGATGCCTTTCTGAACAGCTGATTAAAACATTTAACATTGATTTACCTTTTATCTAAAGATAAAATAAATTGAATGGGGAAATTACTGAAGAGTTCTCAAATTTAGATTGTACAAAATATCTAGTGTTCTTATTCTTACTCTCAGGATGCAAACAAATAAGAAATTATTGAAGGGTCTTTACCTCAAAAAAGTACAAGTACTAAGTAAATTATAAATCATTTTAAAATTTGAGAGTCATCTATTTAGTGCTGATTATGTTGAATAGGGATGTGGGACAGGGACATTACAAATTTCATAAAAGTATCTGAAGATCCTGTGATTATGATTTTTGCTTTAATAAAATTAAAAAAATATATATTTATTTGGCTGCTTTGGGACTCAGCTGTGGCATGCAGATCTTTGATGCATCATGTGGGACCTTTTATTGCGGTATATAGATTCTCTAGTTGCCTTGTGTGGGCTTAGTCTCTCTGAGGCATGTGGGATTTTAGTTCCCTGATAAGGGATTGAACCTGCAACCCATGCATTGCAAGGTGGAAAATCCATAGCTTTCACTAGACAGCCCTTTGCTGGTAAAGTAATGTTTCTGCTTTTAAACCAGCTGTCTAGGTTGGTCATAGCTTTTCTTGCAAGGAGTAAGCGTCTTTTAATCTCATGGCTGCAGTCACCATCTGCAGTGGTTTTGGAGCCCCCCAAAGTGAAGTCTGACACTGTTTCCACTGTTTCCCCTGTTTCCCCATCTATTTACAATGAAATGATGGGACCAGATGTCATGATCTTTGTTTTTTGAATGTTGAGCTTTAAGCCAATTTTTTCACTCTCCTCCTTAACTTTCAGTAAGAGTCTCTTTAGTTCTTCACTTTCTGCCATAAGAGTGGTATCATTTGCATATCTGAGGTTATTGTTATTTCTCCCTTCAGTTGTGATTCCAACTTGTGCTTCATCCAGCCAAAGGTTTATCAAGATGTACTCTGCATATAAGTTAAATAGCAGGGTGATAATATACAGACTTGACATACTCCTTTCCATTTGAAACCAGTCTGTTGTTCCATGTCCAGTTCTAACTGTTGCTTCCTGATTGGCATACAGACTTCTCAAGAGGCAGGTCAGGCGGTCTGGTATTCTCATCTCTTTAAGAATTTTCCGCAGTGTGTTGTGATCCACATAGTCAAAGGCTTTGCCATAGTCAATAATGCAGAAGTAGATGTTTTTCTGGAACTCTCTTGCTTTTTCAATGATACAACTGATGTTGGCCATTTGATTTCTGGTTCTCTGTCTTTTCTAAATCCAGCTTGAACATCTGGAAGTTCACGGTTCACATGCTGTTGAAGCCTGGCTTGGAGAATTTTGAGCATTACTTTACTAGGATGAGAGATGAGTGCAATGCTGCGGTAGTTTGAGCATTCCTTGGCATTGCCTTTCTTGGGGATTGGAATGAAAACTGACCTTTTCCAGTCCTGTGGCCTCTGTGGAGTTTTCCAAATTTGAGTGTAGCACTTTCACAGCATCATCTTTCAGGATTTGAAATAGCTCAACTGGAATTCTATCACCTCCACTAGCTTTGTTCATAGTGATGCTTCCTAAGGTCCACTTGACTTTGCATTTCAGAATGTCTGGCTCTAGGTGAAGGATCACCCCATCATGATTATCTGGATCATGAAGATTTTTTTTGTATAGTTCTTCTGTGTATTCTTGCCACCTCTTCTGGTTCTGTTAGGTCCATACAATTTCTGTTCTTTATTCAGCCTATCTTTGCATGAAATGTTCCCTGGGTATCTCTAATTTTCTTGAAGAGATCCCCAGTCTTTTGTATTCTATTGTTTCCCTCTATTTCTTTGCATTGATTGCTGAGGAAGGTTTTCTTATCACTCCTTGCTATTCTTTTGGAACTCTGCATTCAAATGGGTATATCTTTCCTTTTCTCCTTTGCCTTTCCCTTCTCTTCTATTCACAGCTATTTGTAAGGCCTCCTCAGACAACCATTTTGCCTTTTTGCATTTCTTTTCCTTGGGGATGGTCTTTATCCCTACTTCCTGTACAATGTCACGAATCTCCCTCCATAGTTCATCAGACACTCTATCAGATCTAATCCCTTGAATTTATTTGTCACTTCCACTGTATCATCGGAAGGGATTTCATTTAGATCTTACCTGAATAGTCTAGTGGTTTTCCCTACTTTCTTCAATTTAAGTCTGAATTTGGCAATAAGGAGTTCATAATCTGAGCTATAGTCAGCTCCTGATCTTGTTTTGCTGACTGTATAGGACTTCTCCATCTTTGGCTGCAAAGAATATAATCAATCTGATTTTGGTTGAACCTCCGTCCATAGTTCTTCAGGCACTCTGTCCATCAGATCTAATCCCTTGAATTTTTTTCTCACTTCCACTATATAATCATAAGGGATTTGATTTAGGTCACACCTGAATGGTCTGGTGGTTTTCCCTACTTTCTTCAATTTAAGTCTGAATTTGGCAATAAGGAGTTCATGGTCTGTGCCACAGTCAGCTCTTTGCATCCAAAGATGCAAAGATTTTTGCATCCAAAGATGCATATGTGCATCTTTGCATCCAAACATCTTTCCTGCCAAAGATGGTGAAGCTCTATACAGTCAGCAAAAACAAGACCGGGAGCTGACTGTGGCACAAGTTCATTAGGAAATATTAAAAAAACAAACAAACAAAAATAACAAAGAAACAAAGGACCTCCACCAAGTTGACATATATGGGCTCATCACAGTTGGAAGAGAGCCTGCAAAGATGGACTTGGCACTTGTCTAAGGCTTTGGCAGCTTTGTGAGTTCCACGTGCCAGGCCATCATGGATGACGATGGTCTCAGTACCTCTTGTAGAGCAGGGTTAATGTCTATTACACCTCCAGCAACAATGCCTTCTTCAGGCATGACGGCAGGTTACGGGTACTTCCTTGGCCATGGCAGTAGATTATGGGTACTGCTCATTATTTTTAAAAATAATGAAATATTTTGCAGCAGGGCAATTACCAGGTTTCTCGAATTATATCAATAGTGTAATAATTTAGAGTCAGACTCTGGTTAAGAAGTCTGAGTCCTCACTTTGACACTGAATAGCCCTAGCTTTGGGAGAATTTAGCTAATTTTTCTGGGCCTCAGTTTCTTCATCAGCAAAATGGAAGTATTAATTGTATTTGCCATGTTGTAATTCCGTGAGCATCAGTATTCACTTCACCTACTTATTAGACCAGCCTTGACTCTAGCTAAAAGGAGTTTCAGAGGCACATCACATAATTATCTTTCAAGTAGTGGTTTTGGACTTATCTCAGCTATCTACATGCTCACATTTTGTTTCATACTGGGACAAATTTCAGACAATTCTAGGATTGGAATTTCTGACTATGATTAGCAGCCATGAAAGAGAGTGAAACTTACCTGTGGGCACCAGGCTTTAACTCAATGCTTTTATAATTTGTTATCATCCTGTAGGGGCATGGAGAAGTATCTTCAAGGACTTGTGAATGAGGAAATAAAATGGTCCTCTGAGAATAAATTGTAGGATCATGGCAGAAAAATATATAATTACCTGAAAGGGACAGACGTGGGCCAGCTAAAATGTCAGTAACCTAATTGAAGATATTTTAATATGTCCTAAAGATATTAGTCTAAAAAGGATTGATTGGCATTCAGTTCCTAGATTTAAAAAAACACACACATAGGCAAAACACAGTATCCATCCAACGCAGGTTAGGAAAGGAAATTGTAGCTTGTGTGTTTCTGATTCTGACTAGAGGTGAATGCAAGGGTTATAGGGCTTCTCAGGTAGCACTGGCGGTAAAGAACCCACCTGCTGATGCAGAGACACAAGAGACGCGGGTTCGATCCCTGAGTCAGGAAACCTGGAGGAGGTCATGGCAACCCATTCGAGTATTCTTGCCTGGAGAATCCTGTGAACAGAGGAGCCTAGTGGGCTACAGTCCATAGGGTCGAAAAGAATCGGACATGAGTGAAGCGATGTTTTGTAAGGCTTTGTAAGTTGTCATTATTAGGTTTTGTAAGTTGTCATTATTTCTTTTCTTCCTTTTCCTTGGAAATAGGAGGCTTTATTTTTCAATGAGCACTAAGTTTCTCAGGATAAGGATGGTACTTCCAGCTTCCTTTGAAACTACGTGTAGCTCTGTGACCAACTGTTTGTCTATGAGATGCATGCCGACATGGTGTATACAATTTTCAGAAGTTTCCATAAGAAAAGGGAATGCTTTCTTTTACCCTTACTTTTTCGTTCTTCCTGCTGGTTAGAATGTATATGTGATGGCTGGAGATTAAGCAGCTATCTTGAGCTATTATGAAGTTGAAACCATGTGTTGACTATTGAGAGCAATAAGATAGCGGAAGCCTGGGTACGTGGTAATGGTGGATCTGCTTTATCAGTCTTGGACTGTATAATCAGGACTTCATTTTTGTGAGAAGTCATAACTTGTTCAAGTCTTCTTTGTTCAACCTACTTAAATGTGGGGATTTCTACCTCTCTAGCTGAATGTAATCTTAATTACTGCCTCAGAGTCAGTATTAGTTTCATTTTGCTGAATGAATTACTACAACCTAATAGATTAATATTAAAACTCAACTTTCAAAAAAAGCTAAGATCATGGCATCCGGTCCCATCACTTCATGGCTGGGAAAACAGATGGGAAACAATGGAAACAGTGACAGGCTTTATTTTCTTGGGCTCCAGAATCACTACAGATGGTGACTGTAGCCATGAAGTTAAAAGATACTTGCTGCTTGGAAGAAAAGCTATGACAAACCTAGACAGCATCATCACAAAGCAGAGACATTACTTTACTGACAAAAGTCTATCTAATCAAAGGTATAGTTTTTCCAGTAGTCATGTGTGGATATGAGAGTTGGACCGTAAAGAAGACTGAACGTCAAAGAATTAATGCTTTTGAACTGTGGTGTTGGAGAAGACTCTTGAGAGTCCCTTGGACTGCAAGGGGATCCAACCAGTCCATCCTAAAGGAGATCAGTCCGGAATATTCATTGGAAGGACAGATGCTAAAGCCAAAGATCCAATACTTTGGCCACCTGATGTGAAGCACTGACTCACTGGAAAAGACTTTGATGCTGGGAAATAGTAAAGGCAGGGGGAGAAGGGGACAACAGAGGATGAGATGGTTGGATGAGCACCATCTCTATGGACATGAGTTTGAGCAAGCTCCGGGAATTGGTGATGGACAGGGAAGCCTGGTGTGCTGCAGTCCACAGGATCGCAAAGAGTTGGACACGACTGAGCGGCTGAACTGAAGTAAATAGCTTAATATAATGCACATGTGTTCTATTATAGTTCTGGAGATCAGGAATCTAAAGTGCATCTCATTAAGCTAAGATCAAAGTGTCAGCAGGGCCGCATTCCTTCTTGGAGACTTTAAGGGGAAATCCACTTCCTTGCCTTTGTAAGCTTCTTGAGGCTGCCTGTTTTCTTCAGCTTATAGCCCCCTGCTGGCATCACGCCAATCTCTTGTTTCCATCATTACACTCCTTCCTACTGCCTTTGACCTTTTCTCTCTCATACGGAAGCTTGTAATTATACTGGGCCTACCTCAGTAATCGGGCTTCCCTGATAGCTCAGTTTGTTAAGAATTTGCCTGAGTGTAGAAGACCTCAGTTTGATTTCTGAATCAGGAAGATTCCCTGGAGAAGGAATAGGCTACTCTTAACTCCAGTATTTTTGGGCTTCCCTGATGGCTCAGCTGGTAAAGAATCTGCCTGCAATGTGGGAGACCTGGATTTGATCCCCAATTTGGGAAGATCCCCTGGAGAAGGTAAAGGCTACCCCCTCCAATCTTTTGGCCTGGAGATTTCCATGGACTGTTTAGTCCATAGGGTAACAGAGTCGGACTGGACTGAGTGACTTTCATCCTTTACCAACTCAGTAATCAAGGGATGATCTTCCCATCTCAAGATCCTTCATGCAATCACACCTGCAAAGTCCTTTTGCTGCGTAAGGTAACATATTCACAAGTTCTGAGTGTTAAGACGTAGACATCTTTAGGGGGCCTTTATTCTGCCTGCCACATTCTTTTAGTCTAGTTCTGTATGTTCATCTTGTAGAAGGAAATGGCAACCACTCCAGTATTCTTGTCTGGGAAATCCCATGGGCAGAGGAACCTGGCAGGCTGCAGTCCATGGGGTCATAAGAGTTGGGCATGACCAAATGACTGAACACACACACACAATGTTATCTCTCTATTCTTATTACTGAGTAATATTCTGACTATGATTTGATTTCCCAGGTAGGCTATCTCTAGGGAGAAAATATACAGATCATACAGACATTGAAGTTCCTGTCCCTCTGCAGAGATTTCCCATGGCAAATTAGTAAAGTACTTTCTTAGTATGAATTCTCTTTGCCTTGACTTCAAGGAATCAATGAGAACATGCTGGTCCATGTGAGAGGACCAGCTGCAAATGAATAAATTGGCATTTGAATATCTACTTCTATCTCTGCGTGAGTCAGCCTCTTGGGGCTCGTACCTAGGGCATTACAAGGAGTGAGTTTCGGGGCGAGATCCTGAAAAGTGGCTGGATCTAATTGTGGTGTTTCAATCAACCCTGCCCAGCTCCTGCTGCCTTCCTGGATGACCCCTTGACCACTTCCCTTTAAATTCCTTCTCCACTGACTTCTAGATCATTAACTTGAAAGGAGTTAGTCAAAGCTGTGTGAAGTAATGTTGTCCTTAAATAATGTTTTGTAATGTAGGAAAAAAATTAGAAAATATTTTAATGGACATTAGGTGTTTTTTTTTTAATATTATTAGCTAATATCTGGGTTTGGGTGGACTCCAAGAGTTGGTGATAGACAGGGAGGCCTGGCGAGCTGCGGTTCATGGGGTCGCAAAGAGTCGGACATGACTAAGTGACTGAACTGAACTGAGCTAATATCTCTGGCAATGTGACAATAAATAAAACATACTTTTAGTTAAGTAGTAAATGAATAAAGCAATGGAAAATGGAAATTCATTAAACAAAAGAATTCTAATGTAACATTTTAAAGAAAAATGGTTATCAGTGATCATATCAGCAGATCAGTTCAGTTCAGTCACTCAGTTGTGTCCGACTCTTTGCAACCCCCTGAATCGCAGCACGCCAGGCCTCCCTGTGCATCACCATCTCTCAGAGTTCACTCAGACTCACGTCCATCCTGTCCATGATACCATCCAGCCATCTCATCCTCTGTCGTCCCCTTCTCCTCCTGCCTCCAATCCCTCTCAGCATCAGAGTCTTTTCCAATGAGTCAACTCTTCACATGAGGTGGCCAAAGTACTGGAGTTTCAGCTTTAGCATCATTCCTTCCAAAGAAATCCCAGGACTGATCTCCTTCAGAATGGACTGGTTGGATCTCCTGGCAGTCCAAGGGGCTTTCAAGAGTCTTCTCCAATACCACAGTTCAAAAGCATCAATTCTTCGGTGCTCAGCCTTCTTCACAGTCCAACTCTCACATCCATACATGACCCCAGAACAAACCATAGCGTTGACTAGACGGACCTTAGTCAGCAAAGTAATGTCTATGCTTTTAAATATGCTATCTAGGTTGGTCATAACTTTTCTTCCAAGGAGTCTTCTAATTTCATGGCTGCAGTCACCATCTGCAGTGATCTTGGAGCCAAAAAAAATAAAGTCTGACACTGTTTCCACTGTTTCCCCATCTATTTCCCATGAAGTGATCGGACTGGATGCCATGATCTTCGTTTTCTGAATGTTGAGCTTTAGGCCAACTTTTTCACTCTCCACTTTCACTTTCATCAAGAGGCTTTTTAGCTCCTCTTCACTTTCTGCCATAAGGGTGATGTCATCTGCATATCTGAGGTTATTGATATTTCTCCCAGCAATCTTGATTCCAGCTTGTGTTTCTTCCAGTCCAGCATTTCTCATGATGTACTCTGCATAGAAGTTAAATCAGCAGGGTGACAATATACAGCCTTGACGTACTCCTTTTCCTATTTGGAACCATCTTTTTCACTCTCCTCTTTCACTTTCATCAAGAGGCTTTTTAGTTCCTCTTCACTGTCTGCCATAAGGGTGGTGTCATCTGCATATCGGAGGTTATTGATATTTCTCCCAGCAATCTTGATTCCAGCTTGTGTTTCTTCCAGTCCAGCATTTCTCATGATGTACTCTGCATAGAAGTTAAATAAGCAGGGTGACAATATACAGCCTTGACGTACTCCTTTTCCTATTTGGAACCAGTCTGTTGTTCCATGTCCAGTTCTAACTGTTGCTTCCTGACCTGCATACAGATTTCTCAAGAAGCAGGTCAGGTGGTCTGGTATTCCCATCTCTTGAAGAATTTTCCACAGTTTATTGTGATCCACACAGTCAAAGGCTTTGGCATAGTCAATAAAGCAGAACTAGATGTTCTTCTGGAACTCTCTTGCTTTTTTGATGATCCAGTGGATGTTGGCAATTTGATCTCTGGTTCCTCTGCCTTTTCTAAAACCAGCTTGAACATCAGGGAGTTCACGGTTCATGTATTGCTGAAGCCTGGCTTGGAGAATTTTAAGCATTACTTTACTAGCGTGTGAGATGAGTGCAATTGTGCGGTAGTTTGAGCATTCTTTGGCATTAGGATTTGTTATTTATCCATTCTCTCTATAAAAGCTGATATCTGCTGACCCCAACCTCCTACTTCATCTCCCCTCTGACCTCCCCTGCTCGGCAACTACTAGTCTGTTCTCTATGAAGGACAGTTTTAAAGTGTGTCTTTTAAATTTTTTATTTATTTTACTTTTTGGCCATGCCATGTGGCTTGTGGAGTCTTCATTCCCCCTCAGGGATTGAACCTGGGCTGTGGCGTGAAAGCACTGAATCCTAACCACTGAGCAACCAGGGAATTCCCAAGTGTGTCTTTTTTAAAAATAATTTTTATTCAGGATAAGCGATCACATCCCAGGAAATTAGAAAAACAGAAATAAAGGTTTAAAATACCACCGTCTTTCTCCTTTTGTGACCACGACGGTTTGTTCGCTAGCATTCTGGCGGCCTTGCCTGTGCATGTCTCACTGACTGTTCCAACTTCTGTCATAAAAACTGGGCATCTGGGACTTCCCTGGTGCTCCAGCGGTTAAGACTCCATGCTCCCACTGCAAGGGTGCCACTGAGTCCCTGGTCGGGGAGGAGCTGTGTGCTGTATGGTGCAGCCGAAAAAACAATTAAAAAAATTTGGATGTCTTATGATTATTGTCAAATTCTAGATACTTATAAGGCTTCTACTTCCTAAAGAAGTATAAGAAAATAGGTAACTTTTAAAACTTTGGTTTATTGAAGATAACTTATGTAAAAATTTATTATGTAAAGTATCATTGTTAGGTAAATTATTTATTATGTCAATTACCATTATTATTATGTAAGAAGTTATCCTCTGTCAGAGCACAGTTCAGATCAGCAAATGGACAGATATCATATATTTCCTGCAACCCCAAATTTAGTGCCTCTTCCCACCTCCAGCCCCTAGCAAACGCTCATCTGCTGTTTCTGTAGTTTTGTCATTTCCAGAATCTCATGTAAATGAGCTTTCTTGCCTGGCTTTTTTGCACTTTGCACAGTGCTTTGAAAGTCTTCCTGCGTTTCAGGGTCGGCAGTCTGTCCCTGCTCGTTGCCCAGTAGTATTCCCTCACATGGATGCATCAACGTGTGGTTGTTTCCAGTCTGGAGGGCGGCATGACCAGAGCTGCAGCGACGTTGTGTGCAGATCTTAGTGTGGGAATGCAAAGTGGAACAGGTCACTCTGGGAAACACACAACACTGAGATTCCCAGGCATTCCCATCCTCACCAATACTTAATAGTGCCATCGTTTTCATTTTAGTCATTAGTAGACATGTTGTGGTGTTCTGCTGAGATTTTAATTTGACTTCCCTAATGACTAATGATAGTGAGCGTTTTCTCATGTGAGTATTTATCATATCTTCTTTGATGAGGTATATTTTGCTTATTTAAAAAAATTGAAGTATGGTTGATTACGGTGTTCAGGTATACAGCAAACAGCAAAGTGACTCTGATCTATTATAAATATATACATATTGTGTTGCTGTGTTGTTGTCGTCGTTTAGTCACTAAGTTATATCTGACTTTTTGTGTGATGCTGGTGGCTCAGAGGTTAAAGCGTCTGCCTGCAACGAGGGAGACCCAGGTTCGATCCCTGAGTCAGGAAGATCCCCTGGAGAAGGAAATGGCAACCCACTCCAGTATTCTTGCCTGGAGAATCCCATGGACAGAGGAGCCTGGTGGGCTACAGTCCATGGGTCGCAAAGAGTCGGACACGACTGATCGACTTCACTGAGTAACTGATAAACTGTAGTCTGCTAGGCTTCTCTGTCCATGAGATTTCCCAGGCAAGAATACTAAAGTGGGTTGCCATTTCCTTCTCCAGGGGATCTTCCCATCCCAGGGATTGAACCCACATCTCCTGCTTGGTAAGTGGATTCTGAGCCACAGAGCCACTTGGGAAGCCCACATATATGTATGGAAAAAGTGTATACACTTTTCCATTATATTGTAAGATGTTGAATATAGTTCTCTGAGCTAGTTTATCTATTTTATATATAGTAGAGTGTATCTGTTGGAGAAGGCAATGGCACCCCACTCCAGTACTCTTGCCTGGAAAACCCCATGGACGGAGGAGCCTGGTAGGCTGCAGTCTATAGGGTCACTAGGAGTGGGACACGACCGAGCGACTTCACTTTCACTTTTCACTTCCATGCATTGTAGAAGGAAATGGCAACCCACTCCAGTGTTCTTGCCTGGAGAATCCCAGGGACGGGGGAGCCTGGTGGGCTGCCGTCTATGGGGTCGCACATAGTCGGACACGACTGAAGCGACTTAGCAGCAACAGCAGCAGCAGCAGCAGCAGCAGCAGAGTGTATCTGTTAATCTCAAATTCCCAGTGCATCCCTCCAACCCCTTTCCCCCTTGGTAACCTTGAGTTTTTTTTCTATGTCTGTGAGTCTATTTCTATTTTGTAAATACGTTTATATGTATTACTTTTTTAGATTACACATTTAAGTGATACCATGTATTCGTCTTTCTCTGACTTACTTAATATGATAACCTCTAGGTCCATCCATGTTGTTGCAATTGGCAAGATTTCATTTTTTATGGCTGAGTAATCCCTTATATATACACCGTATCTTCTTTATCCATTCATCTGTCAATGGACATGTAGATGGCTTTCATGCATTGGCTATCGTAAATAGTGCTGCTATAAACACTGGGGTGCATATATCTTTTCAAATTAGAGTTTTCATCTTTTTCAGATACATGCGCAGGAGTGGGATTGCTGGATCACATGGTAACTTTATTTTTAGTTTTTTAAGGAACATCCACACTGATCTCTGTAGTGGCTGCACCAATTTACATTCCTACCAACAGTGTGGGAGGATTCCTTTTTCTTCACACCCTCTCCAGCATTTATTGTTTGTACCTTTTTTGAAGTATTCGTTTATTTGAGCAAGGTGGGTCTTGGTTGCATCACGTGGGGCCTTTCCTGGTGGCACGCGGGCTCTCTAGTTGTGGCGTGCAGGCTCCAGGAGCACGCGGGCCCAGTAGTTTGGGCACAAGGGCTTAGTTTCTCTGCGGCATGTGGGAATTTTAGTTCCCCAACCAGGGACTTCCCAGCGGCTCAGAGGTTAAAGCATCTGCCTGGAATGCGGGAGACCCGGGTTTGATCCCTGCGTTGGGAAGATCCCCTGGAGAAGGAAATGGCAACCCACTCCAGTACTCTTGCCTGGAGAATCCCATGGAGGGAGGAGCCTGGTAGGCTACTAGTCCATGGGGTCACAAAGAGTCGGACGACTGAGCAACTTCACAACCAGGGACTGAACCCACAGCTTCTGCATTGCAAATCTAATCTGCCTGCAATGCCAGAGACCCGGGTTTGATCCCTGCGTTGGGAAGATCCCCTGGAGAAGGAAATGGCAACCCACTCCAGTACTCTTGCCTGGAGAATCCCATGGAGGGAGGAGCCTGGTAGGCTACTAGTCCATGGGGTCACAAAGAGTCGGACGACTGAGCAACTTCACAACCAGGGACTGAACCCACAGCTTCTGCATTGCAAATCAGATTCTTAACCACTGGACCACCAGGGAAGTCCCAATTATTTGTAGTTTTTTATTATGATCATTCTGACTGGTGGGCTTCCCTCATAGGTCAGTTGGTAAAGAATCCACCTGCAATGCAGGAGACTCTAGTTCAATCCCGGGGTCGGGAAGATCCACTGGAGAAGGGATAAGGGATAGGCTACCCACTCCAGTATACTTGGGCTTCCCTTGTGGCTCAGCTGGTAAAGAAGCTGCCTGCAATGCAGGAGACCTGGGTTTGATCCCTGGGTTGGGAAGATCCCCTGGAGGAGGGAAAGGCTACCCACTCCAGTATTCTGGCCTGGAGAATTCCATGGACTGTATAATCCATGGGGTTGCGAAGAGTCAGACACAACTGAGCGCCTTTCACTTTCACTTTGATTATGACCGTTCTGAGTGGTGTGTGGTGATGTCCATGGTAGTTTCGATTTGCATTTCTCTAATTAGTAGCCATATTGAGCGTCTTTGGCTATCTGTATACCTTCTTTGGAGAAATGTATGTTTAGATTTTCTGCCTATTTCTTGATTGGGTTGTTTGTGTTTTTTTGATATTGAGCTATTTGAACTGTTTGTATGTATTGGAAGTTAATTCCTCGTTGGGCGTATCATTTGCAGATATTTCCTCCCAGTCTATATGTTCTCTTTTTTTGGTTATGGTTTCCCTCACTGTGAAAAAGCTTTTCGGTCCCATTTGTTTTTTTTTTTAATTTTATTTTGATTCAGTCCTGTTTATTTTATTTTTTGTTTAACTGTGATGGCTCTTTATTGATGTGTGTGTGCTTTCTGGTTGTGGAGAAGGAGACCGCTCTCTGATCGCCGTGTGCGGGCGTCTCATTGCATTGGCCTCTCTTGTTGTGGAGCACGGGCTGTAGTCAGCAGACTTCTAGTTGCAGCTAGTGAGCACAGGCTCAGTAGTTGTCATGCACAGACTTAGTAGTCCCATGGCACGTGGGATCTTTCCAGACCAGAGATCAAACTGGTGTCCCCCGCACTGCAAGGCAGATTCTCAACCACTGGACTACCAGGGAAGTCCCTGTTTGTTTATTTTTGCTTTTGTTTCCATTACTCTATGAGATGGATCAAAAAAAAAATATTACTGCACTTTATGTTAAAGAGTGTTCAGTCTATATTTTCCTCTACGAGTTTTTACAGTATCTGGCCTTATATTTAAATCTTTAACTTATTTTGAGTTTATTTTTGTATATGGTATTAGAGAATGCTCTAATTTCATTCTTTTGCAAGTAGCTGTCTGGTTTTCCCAGCACTTGTTATTGAAGAGACTGTCTGTTCTCCATTGTATATTCTCGTCTCCTTTGTTTAGATTAATTGACCATGTGTGGGGGCTTATTTCCAGACTCTATTCTGTTCCATTGATCTATGCATCTGTTTTATGTGTGTATGCCAGTACCATATTGTTTTGATCACTGTAGCTTCATAGTATAGTTGAAGTCAGGGAGTGTGATTTCTCCAGCTTGTTCTTCTTTCTCAAGATTGTTTTGGCTATTCTGAATATTTTGTGTTTTCATACAAATTTTAAAAGTTATTGTTCCAGTTCTGTGAAAAAATGCCACTGGTGATTTGTTAGGGGTTACATTGAATCTGTAGATTGCCTTGGGTAGTATGGTCATCTTAATATTGATTCTTCCAACCCAGGAATACAGTATATCTTTCCATCTATTTGTGTCATCTTCAGTTTCTTTCATCAGCATCTTTTAGTTTTCAGAGTGCAAGGTTTTATTTTTTTTTTATGTGTAATGATGACAGACTTTACTTTGGGGGGCTCCAAAATCACTGCAGATGGTGACTGCAGCCATAAAATTAAAAGACGCTTACTCCTTGGAAGAAAAGTTATGACCAACTTAGACAGCATGTTAAAAAGCAGAGATATTACCTTGCCAACAAAGGCCCGTCTAGTCAAGGCTATGGTTTTTCCAGTAGTCATGTATGGATGTAAGAGTTGGTCTATAAGGAAAGCTGAGCACCAAAGAATTGATGCTTTTGAACTGTGGTGCTGGAGAAGACTCTTGAGAGTCCCTTGAATTGCAAGGAGATCCAACAAGTCCATCCTAAAGGAAATCAGTCCTGAATATTCATTGGAAGGACTGATGTTGGAGCTGAAACTCTAATACTTTGGCCACCTGATGCAAAGAACTGACCCACTGGAAAAGACCCTGATGCTGGGAAAGATTGAAGGCAGGAGGAGACGGGGATGACAGAATGAGATGGTTGGATGGCATCACCAATGCTATGGACATGAGTTTGAGCAGGCTCCAAGAGTTGGTGATGGACAGGGAGGTCTGGGGTTGCAAAGAGTCGGACACAACTGAGTGACTGAATTGACTGACTAATGGTATTACTGCTATATTGATGAAATGAAGGGGAAAAAAACCATGAAACTGGATAGAGCCAATGAGGTATTTAAAGTTCTATTTGGTCATTGAAAAGAATTAAGGGAAAAAATGTCTCACACACAAAAATTCAAATTCAATTATCCAGGATCTGCAGTTTTTAACTTGACATTACTTATGGGCATGTCCATGGCCAGTATGCTGAGGGAATTTGAAGAGACAGCCACCTGTGTTCCTCCCAGCCACACCATTTACTCAAATGCCCTGAGCTTCATGTTCAAGAGTGCCAAACTGAGATAGCAGCATTTTCTTTTCAAGATTATGATCACAGCTAAAGGAGATGGGCTGGCAGTGACCACTCCTCACCACCAAGCACAAGCCAACAGTTTCCTGTCCTTCCTCCTCCTGTCATCACAATATTAAAAGAGTTTTAGACTAGGGCTTGAGAAGGGTAATAGTTCCAGCACATTAGAAAATAGTAGTCAAGATTCAACCACTGTTGGGACTTCCCTGATGGTTCAGTGGTTAGGAGTCCATGCTTCCACTGCAGGAGGCATGGGTTTGATCTCTTGTTGGGGAATTAAGATCCTACATGTTGTGTAGTGTGGCTAAAAAAATAAATACTATTTGAAAGTCATGCAAAGTTTTTTTAATATTTGACTAATACTAATAGAATTGGTTTCCTAATTTCTTTCTCTTCACTCTGTGAGCTTCCTCCCAGTAGGGTACCACCGTACACACTGGCGTTCTGATGTCCTGGCTTTGCTCTTTCAATTTTGGCAGTGAATGCCAGCATCAAGTCAAGTCCATGGATGCTGAGCTTGAAGCCTATAGAAATCCATCATGAAGGAGGAAGAAAAGAATGAGAAGCTGGCCAGCATCCTGAACCGGGCAGAGACAGAAGCCAGCCTGATGCAGAAACTGACCTCGCAGTGCCTGACTAAGGAGGAGGCCCTGCAGAATGAGTTTAACACCTACAGGCTCACCCTGCTGGACACAGAGGATGCGCTGGGCAAGGCCCGTGTGGTACGGCCATGGCCCCCACCAGCAGGGCAAGCCTCCCCACTCTGTGCCATAGCATCCACCCTCTGACTCTTCCTTTCTAGGAATACATGACAACCATGGGAGAACTGCAGACTCTCCACCAGGCCATCCAGCATGAGCTGGAGCTGAGAAGGAAGATGGATGCCTCCATCATGGAGAAGCTGCAGGAGCACATGACCTCCAACAAGATGACCAAATACTTCCACCAGCTCATCCTGAAGCTCCAGAAGGAAAAGACCAACCTGGTATGCCAGCTGCACACACCTGGGCCACAGTGGGTGGATGCTTTCATGGTGCTCAAGCATCAGGCAGCTCTAGTGGGGACAGACCACAGTGGAAGGGCACTAAGCATGTCCATTCACCTTTCATTTTTGTCTAGTTGTAAAAGTAATGCATTTTTATTGTGGAAAACCTGGAAATATAAAAAGGTATAATAAGAAACTAAGACAGCTGCAATCCCACCATCCATAGATAATCTCTTCTGAAACTCGGGTGTATTTCCTTCTGGAAATTTTTCTAAACACACATGGTCATACTCATACACACAAAGACACACAGAAACTCACATTCACATACACATCCCCACATGCACACATGAGCAAACATAAGCACACAGATTCACACACACACATACACAGTTGTTTAACGTGTTCACATATATGAACAGACATGTGAAGACACATACACACACACAACCTGAGAGGACATAGAACTCTTTACTATATATCAGTCTTTAAACCACTCTAATCCATTTTCATTAATTTTACTGAAACACAACACAAAGTGAAAAGTGCACAAACAACAAGTATAGAGCCCATTAATTTTTCACTATGTGTGTAGTATTTTATTTTACACTATTGGTCATATTTGACAACATTTTCCATAAATGTTATTATAAAAAGTGTCTGTTGGTTTATGCATCACATTTTATGCTTCAAATATACATGTTTTATTTAATAATTCTCTCTTTGGACACTTAAAGTTGTTTCTAGGTTTTAAACTTTAGAAATAACTCAGTACTGAACATACCTGTTCACACATCTTTATCCACATGTCTGAGGATAAATTGCTGCAGCAGAGACCCTGGTCAAATTGGTAGGAGCATTTAAAATGAATCATGGAGTAGCTTGACCTTCTGCTTTCCCAGAATGTGCCTGAAGGTCCTGAGTGAATGGCCCTTCTGGACTGAGGACCCAATCCCTATCCCTGGAAAGAGCTCTCTTTTGCTCCCCCAGGGTCTTTCCTTTCTCTGAGCTGGGGTCCCTATGTCCTGGGGGGGAAAAAAACAATTTGCCACTTGTTTCTTTTTCGGCTCTTCCTGTGTGACCCCCTGCCTCAGGGTGCTGTCTACCTGGCTAGCTAGAACTCTGAGGCACCTCATGCCTCCCAGATACCTGGGAGGAGACAAGCTGGCTCCTGGCTTGCTTGTGCCCAGGAACTGAGGAGAGGGGGCTGGAGCCAAGACTGTGCATGCCTGGGTCTCCTTGAGATGTCCTGGTTAATGCTAGTGGAGTCCTACCAGTTCTTACTCCAGGAAGTGGGGGCAAGACTACCTGCTGGGAGCAAAACAATGGGGCCCAAGTGTGCACTGGAAAAGTTATGCAGTGTGATGAGTGTGAAATAAACTTGCCCGGCCCTGATGAAACATCACAGAGGCTGATCCCCAGGCTCCCAGTGTCCCCCTTTCCCAGTCACCCATGTGGGCAACACATGTGCTACTACCCATGTCCACAGGTGGGCAGTAAAGTCCTGGGTCAGCATTTGTGGGAACACTTGGTGGGGATAGGTGTACTACCACCCATGTCCACAGGACAGCAGTAAGGAGTACTGGACAGCATGCCTTGCAAAAATTCGTGGACAGTAGGTGTACTACCACCCGTGTCCACGGGAGGGTAGTAAAGGGTCCTGGGCCAGCATTTGTTGGAGCATTTGGTGGGCAGTAGGTGTACTACCATCTATGTCCACAGGAGGGCAGTAAAGAGTCCAGGGCCAGCATTTGTCTGTGCACTTGGTGGGATACAGGTGTACTACCACCCATGTCCACATGAGGGCAGTAAAGAGTCCTGGGCTAGCGTTTATTGCAAAAATTCGTGGGGTAGGAGTATTACCACCCATGTTCACAGGAGGGCGGTAAAGAGACTTGGACCAGCATTGTTGCAAAAATTCATGGTCAGCAGGTGTACTGCCACCCATGTCCATAGGAGGGCAATAAAGAGTCCTGGACCAGCATTTATTGCAAAAATTCATGGTCAGAAGGTGCACTACCACCGATGTTCACAGGAGGGCAATAAAGTCCTGGGCTAGCATTTGCCGGAACAGTTGGTGGGTGGCAGGTGTACTACCACCCATGTCCATAGGAAGGCAGTAAAGAGTCCTGGGCCAGCATTTGTTGGAGCACTTGGTGGGGGGTGGGGAGGGCAGATGTACTACCATCTGTGTCCACACGAGGGCAGTAAAGTCCTGAGCCAACATTTGCCGGAACAGTTGGTGGGTGGCAGGTGTACTACCACCCATGTCCATAGGAAGGCAGTAAAGAGTCCTGGGCCAGCATTTGTTGGAGCACTTGGTGGGGGGTGGGGAGGGCAGATGTACTACCATCTGTGTCCACACGAGGGCAGTAAAGTCCTGAGCCAACATTTGCCGGAACAGTTGGTGGGTGGCAGGTGTACTACCACCCATGTCCATAGGAAGGCAGTAAAGAGTCCTGGGCCAGCATTTGTTGGAGCACTTGGTGGGGGGTGGGGAGGGCAGATGTACTACCATCTGTGTCCACACGAGGGCAGTAAAGTCCTGAGCCAACATTTGCCGGAACAGTTGGTGGGTGGCAGGTGTACTACCACCCATGTCCATAGGAAGGCAGTAAAGAGTCCTGGGCCAGCATTTGTTGGAGCACTTGGTGGGGGGTGGGGAGGGCAGATGTACTACCATCTGTGTCCACACGAGGGCAGTAAAGTCCTGAGCCAACATTTGCCGGAACATTTGGTGGGTGGCAGGTGTACTACCACCCATGTCCATAGGAAGGCAGTAAAGAGTCCTGGGCCAGCATTTGTTGGAGCACTTGGTGGGGGGTGGGGAGGGCAGATGTACTACCATCTGTGTCCACACGAGGGCAGTAAAGTCCTGAGCCAACATTTGCCGGAACATTTGGTGGGTGGCAGGTGTACTACCACCCATGTCCACAGGATGGCAGTAAAGAGTCCTGAGCCAGCATTTGTTGGAGCGCTTTGTGGGCAGTAGGCATACTACTATTCGTGTCCACATGAGGGCAATAAAGAGTTCTGGGCCAGCATTTATTGCAACAATCAGTTCAGTTCAGTTCAGTTCAGTCGCTCAGTCGTGTCTGACTCTGTGACCCCATGAATCACAGCACCCCAGGCCTCCCTGTCCATCACCATCTCCCAGAGTTCACTCAGACTCACGTCCATCGAGTCAGTGATTGAGCGCCGAAGAATTAATGCTTTTGAACTGTGGTGTTGGAGAAGACTCTTGAGAGTCCCTTGGACTGCAAGGAGATCCAACCAGTCCATTCTGAAGGAGATCAACCCTGGGATTTCTTTGAAAGGAACGATGCTAACGCTGAAACTCCAGTGCTTTGGCCACCTCATGCAAAGAGTTGACTCATTGGAAAATACTTTGATGCTGGGAGGGATTGGGGACAGGAGAAGAAGGGACAACAGAGGATGAGATGGCTGGATGGGAGTTGGTGATAGCCAATAGCAAATCCAGCTCTTGAAAGGAGGCACTTCTCCCACTGCTCAATACCCTTGTGGCCTGGTGGCAAACGGGATATCTGGGACAGGGAGCAGAAGTTGGTAGAGGTGTGTTCAGGGGGACTGCAGGCATAGGCGAGCCATCGGGCCTACACAGCTAACAAAGGGGCAGTACCGATGTCCCAGGAGGCCGGGGTGGTCTCAGCAGGGGGACAAGCAGCCTGAGGAGGCGGAGGGGAGATCAGGGTTGGCCTCTTTGGTGGCTGAAAGGAGACTTAGGGACTGAAGCCCTTCCAGTATGGTGAGGAAGCAGGGTCCCTGTGAAGACTTGGCAACCTTGGATAATCTTGGCAAAGAAAGGGATGGGTGGATAACCAGAGATCAGAGGAGCCAAAGGGGCCAAGTTGTGACCATAGGGAGCTGGGTGCCTTGAGATGCTGGCAAGATCTGACTTTAAACCTAGGGATGTCCTGGAAAGCCATGCATGATAGTTGGTCAGAGAGTGAGTGTTTGACAAAGCCAGCTAGGGTCATGTGGCGGAAGAGAAGAGATGACTGGAGTATGGGTAGGAGTTGGTGGGAGCCACAGGCTGAGGATTTGCATGGGCAGGAGCCACTGGGCAGCCAACAGTGAGAGGCTGGCTGGCAAGGTCAAGGTATAGCCACAGTCCAGGGAAAAGGGCCCTGATACCAAAGTGAGCCTGAGCTGCCTCCCTCCCTAATTCTCACAAGTGTCCTTATAATCAACTCTCCACTGTAGGAAAGAATGGAGCAAATCTGTCTTCTGAAACCTGCAGAGGAGGCAGGGTGGGCTGGCTCAGCCTTCAGGACAGAGGGCAGGTCCAAGGAGCCCTGGGAAGCTCTGCCCTGGGCTGAAGCTCCCAACCCCAAAACCATGGTTGGCAAGAGTTCCAAATCACAAGCCTCTGGCCAGGTGGTAAATGACACCCCACAGTACAATCTTTTCTCTCCAGAATTGTGTCCAACTTTTTAGTGAAATGTAAAGGACATTTGTCCCATAAAATAGAAGTTAGAAGTTGGCATTTGTCATAGCATTATTTCGAATAGGAATGTTGATAACAGACAACAAGCTCAAAGAGGGCAGGCGTGTTGGTTTTCTTCACCAAAATCACATGAGCTGTCGAGAGCAGTGCCCCTGTACTTGTTGTGGAACAGATGACATTCCCAGGGACAGCTGTGACTTGCTTCCCAATCTCTGTTACAAATACGACTATTATACAACCATTAAAAATGACATGATATGTGTCAAATTGAAACATGGCTTACAAAGCTATATGTACAGTGTGACCCTGGTTTTGTTTGGGCAGGGAGGAAGAAGGTTTATATACAAAGTCAAGAAGGCAGGATAGATTCTAAATAGTGATGCTGGATAACTGTGTGGCAGATTTACGGGTGATCATCTGTATTTTTACATTTCCCCATTTCAATGTATTTTACTGTTTGATAAGAGATAATATCAGCTTTCTTTTTTGTGAGGACTCATTAGGGTTCAAACAAGTAAGTCCTTTGACAGGTCGTAAGGTAGAGAAAAAACCAACATCCTTCTCTCTTTTAGAATTTCTCCAGATGAATACCAGATCAAGGAAAACAAGGAGCCAACTAGCTCATGTGGAGCCTCTCAGAAAGAAGAAAAAAGTTCAGACTTGCTCCCTTCTGCTTATTCAGGTGACACATCTTTCCAAAATTGACGGTGACATTGCTCAGACCACCCTGGACATCACGAACACCACCTGCAGGCTGGACATGCATCAGAAGATGCTGGCTGGGCTGGACAAGGAAGTGAAAAAAGTCAGCGACCTCATCACCAACAGTGAAAGTGAAATTTCCAGGCGCACGATCCTGATTGAAAGAAAGCAAGGCCTCATCAACTTTTTCAACAAGCAGCTGGAGCAGATGGTTTCTGAACTTGGGGTAGGCCCTGGGACCAGGAGAGGCCACTCGGGTTGATATCTGTGCCCGGCCATTTCCGAAACTGCTTATGTTCAGGAATGGACTCATGTAGGACACAGGCGTTCCCACCCTACCCCTCTTACGGGTGAAATGCACGTGTCTGTGTAGAATGCTGACTCAGGGGCTGTCTGCAGACCTTCTCTGTGGAGCCACATAGTCAACATTTCAGGTGTTATGGACCATACGGTCTCTGTTGCAACCCCTCACCCTAGCTGTTACAAGGAGGAGCCACAGGCAGTAGGTAAACAGACGAGTGTGCCCATGTGCAATGAAACTTTACTTATGGCCCCTGAAGTCTGGATTTCATATAACTTCCACCTGGCATGAAATTGTCTTCTTTTGATATTTTGTGTGTCCCGTGGACTATGTGAAGACAGGCAGCAGGCAGGATCTCGCTCACCGCTGCTCTTAGTGGTCTGATGGGTTTGAAGGTTGAAGTTCTACAGGTTATCCAGTGTCCCTGACCTGAGGACCCCACAACAGCCTCAAATCTCAGAGCAGCAGGGGCAGTTGGTGGGCACGCTCTTAGGTAGACCCCAACCAGAGCATGGTCTCAGAGCTGCAACCCAAATGGATTCCAAGGAAGTAAAGACCCTAACCTATGACAGTCTGTTGTGAAAAGACTATTTGCAAAGCCCTTTTGGGAAACAGAGGC
Source organism: Madoqua kirkii (assembly GCA_006408675.1). Taxonomy (NCBI): domain Eukaryota; kingdom Metazoa; phylum Chordata; class Mammalia; order Artiodactyla; family Bovidae; genus Madoqua; species Madoqua kirkii. The sequence continues at coordinate 31,000 of SJYC01140049.1, read as the reverse complement.
CCCACAAGACTGGGGCATGGTGGGGCCAGGCCAGTGGAGGAAGGGAAGAGGGTGGCAAACTGGCAAATCACCAGAACAGAATCTCTGACAGCAGGTCATGCCATATGGCCTGGGAGCCCAGAAGAGGGACACAACGACAGGGCCCCTAGGCCCTCTGAGTAAAGATCCCTCTACTCCGCATACAGAGGCATGGTCTCAGGTGTCCCCACCCTCTGCAGTCCACCTGAGTTTAGGGACCAGCCTGCTTTCTGGTGAACATCGCTTTCAGGGGGAAGAAGTGGGGCCCCTGGAGCTGGAGATCAAGAGGCTGACCAAGCTGATCGAGGAAAACAAACCAGCGTGATGCAGGCCCAGGTGACCTGGCTGCGGCTGCAGCAGGAGATGGTGAAGGTCACGCAGGAGCGCGAGGAGCACCTGGTCTCCCTGGACATGTCCAAGAAGGAGATCCACATCCTGGAGCAGAAGAAAATACGGATAGAAAGTGAGCTCCCCTGCCCAGCCCCTCCACAGCACCTGCTGAGGCTTTCTGGTGCCACCTGGTCCCACTGGGTCAGCCTGGCCGGGCAGCCCCACAGGAAGTGCTGCCGTGTCCCGGGCCCACTCTGCCTGGACACATCGTGCCTGTTTCTTCCCAGACGTCCTGCCGCCTTCTTGTCTGGCCCTCGGGCTCCCAAACCTGCTTGTGCGAGGTCGGGGTCCTTGCTTTCCACTCCCTGCCCTGGAGCTTGCTGGCCTTTCCTAGGGACTCGATGTCTGAGCGGCAACCACGTCCCCTTCTGCCTCCGCCGTCTGCGTGGGATGCCCGAGGGTCAGCGGGGAGGGAGGGCGCCGTGGGCACAGACCCCCAATCACAACCCCCAGGGACCGCTCCCCACCCCCGGCCACCCTCCGCACAGACAAGATCGACCAGGAAAAGAAGGAACAGAAGCAGACCGAGCGCCACATGAAGGACCTGGACAACGATCTGAAGAAGCTCAACTTGCTGATGAACCAGAACCGGTGTAGCTCCGAGGAGCTACAGCAGGACAACCTGGCCACGGAGGGCGAGTTTGTGCGCTCGCTCAAGGTGCGTTCAGGCTCCCAGTGGATGGGCGGGGCAAGCAGGTGCGCGCAGCCCTCGGCCCCGCCCACTGCCCCCTCTCCTCCCCACGCAGGCCTCAGAGCGGGAGACCATCGAGATGCAGGAGAAGCTGAATCAGCTGAGCGAGGAGAAGGCAGCCGTGCTCAACAGCCTGGTGGAGGCGGAGTGAGTGCCCAGGCGCCGTTCCAGAGAGTCGCTGCCCATGGTTCATGGAAATTAGTTGGGGGGTGTGGGGGGTGTGCACGGCCCTGGAACCTGAGCGGGATCCCTGGGACAGTGGAGTTCTGTGCCTCCGGGCAGCCCTTCTGCAAAGCCATGATGGTGATCATTGGAAGTGGAGTGGCTTCCTTCAGGACAGACTTTTTAAAAACTGTATGATCTTTCTGGTGCCTGATTATGAAAGTAATCCAGATCCAACGGTAAGCATTGTAATCCATAGCAATGAGTGCAGAGTAGAAAGGAAAATCACATTTAATCCAGCCCTCTTCCTTTACCATTTTCTCTATGGGTTTCTTTCATTCTTTTGTTTGTTTTAAACCGTAGTGCGATTTTCTGTCTGCCTTTGAAGCAGCCTTTATTATATTTTTCTGTGGATGTCTTCCCCCTTGGGGTGCACAGGTCTGCGTTCCGAGCTGGAAGGACCCCTGAGCTGCCCTGTGTGCACCCTACTTGGCGTCATGTGCTTTCCAAGGGGCTGAGCAGCAAAGGGACCATCCGTTCCCTGCGTTTTGACAGAGTCTACACATAACACTACCTGGAATTTTTTCAGGGGATCTTAGTGCCTCCAGGCTGCTATAACTCAACACCACAGGCTGGGGCTTTACAAACAACAGGAATTTGTTGCTCATAGTTCTTGAGGCTGGAAGTCCGAGATCAGGGTACTTGTGAGGTCGGGTGAGGGCTCTCTTCTGGGTTGCAGACTCCTCACTGTGTCCTCCCAGGGTGGCAAAAGAAGGGGAGCTCTCTGGGGTCTCTTTTATGAGTGCACTAATCCCATCCATGGGGGCTCTAACCTCATGACCTCATCACCCACACCCCCACCAAAGACCTGGCATGAGGATTCCAACATGTTGATCTGCAGGGTGGGAACACAAACATTCAGACAACAGGGGTGAGGGGCATATGTCTTTGCTAACATTTTAATAGTTTCCAGGCTCTTGGTCTATTTAGGCTTTTGACTTCTCCTTATGTCAACTTCTGTCACTTATATTTGACTTACTCAGCTTCTCCTAAAGCTACATATCTGCCTTCTCCCTTATCCTCCCTCTCTCTAGGTGAGGGTCAGCCTGGTGGAGGCGGAGTGAGTGCCCAGGCGCCGTTCCAGAGAGTCGCTGCCCATGGTTCATGGAAATTAGTTGGGGGGTGTGGGGGGTGTGCACGGCCCTGGAACCTGAGCGGGATCCCTGGGAACAGTGGAGTTCTGTGCCTCCGGGCAGCCCTTCTGCAAAGCCATGATGGTGATCATTGGAAGTGGAGTGGCTTCCTTCAGGACAGACTTTTTAAAAACTGTATGATCTTTCTGGTGCCTGATTATGAAAGTAATCCAGATCCAACGGTAAGCATTGTAATCCATAGCAATGAGTGCAGAGTAGAAAGGAAAATCACATTTAATCCAGCCCTCTTCCTTTACCATTTTCTCTATGGGTTTCTTTCATTCTTTTGTTTGTTTTAAACCGTAGTGCGATTTTCTGTCTGCCTTTGAAGCAGCCTTTATTATATTTTTCTGTGGATGTCTTCCCCCTTGGGGTGCACAGGTCTGCGTTCCGAGCTGGAAGGACCCCTGAGCTGCCCTGTGTGCACCCTACTTGGCGTCATGTGCTTTCCAAGGGGCTGAGCAGCAAAGGGACCATCCGTTCCCTGCGTTTTGACAGAGTCTACACATAACACTACCTGGAATTTTTTCAGGGGATCTTAGTGCCTCCAGGCTGCTATAACTCAACACCACAGGCTGGGGCTTTACAAACAACAGGAATTTGTTGCTCATAGTTCTTGAGGCTGGAAGTCCGAGATCAGGGTACTTGTGAGGTCGGGTGAGGGCTCTCTTCTGGGTTGCAGACTCCTCACTGTGTCCTCCCAGGGTGGCAAAAGAAGGGGAGCTCTCTGGGGTCTCTTTTATGAGTGCACTAATCCCATCCATGGGGGCTCTAACCTCATGACCTCATCACCCACACCCCCACCAAAGACCTGGCATGAGGATTCCAACATGTTGATCTGCAGGGTGGGAACACAAACATTCAGACAACAGGGGTGAGGGGCATATGTCTTTGCTAACATTTTAATAGTTTCCAGGCTCTTGGTCTATTTAGGCTTTTGACTTCTCCTTATGTCAACTTCTGTCACTTATATTTGACTTACTCAGCTTCTCCTAAAGCTACATATCTGCCTTCTCCCTTATCCTCCCTCTCTCTAGGTGAGGGTGGTGGACCTTGGGGCTGAGTTTACCTTCTGGTCCCCAAATGGGGACATTTGTTTCTATTTAAACCCTTGCCTGGGTGCCTGCAAATTAAGCACACCACCTGCTCAGCAAGGGCACCCTGCATCAGGAAGGCAAGGGTCTCCCAGCCCATCACACTGCTCTGTGAGCTCTGAGCCCATTCCAAGCACAGCATGCCCCAAGCACAGTGCGTCATGCTCACCGAAACACCAGAAAGAAAGCCCCTTACACTGCCTCCCCTCCCCTTGAAGACACCAGATCATGCTTTGGGAGAAAAAAATCCAGCTGGCAAAAGAGATGCGGGCCTCCGTGGATTCTGAGACAGGCCAGATGGAGATCCGGGCCATGAAGGCAGAGATACACAGGATGAAGGTGGGTGGAAGAAGGGAGGTGGGGGGCCTGCAGCTTGGGGTCCTGGGAATATATCACTCTGGCACAGCAGCCTGCACTCCAAGCATGCCAAGGAAACTCGTTGTTCCCCCTGCTGACTTTCTCCACCAGTGCCCGTCCAGTTCTTGTTCTTACTGCACCAAAATGGTCACAGGACACACAGCAACCTGCACGGTATTCACGAATCATTATGTTACCCTCACTCCAAGCAAGCAACGTACTCCAGTATTTCTAAATGCTGACTGTGACCAATCCCCACCCAATCTCATGACCCACTTGTGAGATGTATGCCACCATTGGACCAAAAAGACTTTCTCAGTAGCACAGTGCAAGGAACACACCCACGTTTCCCCATCGAGGCATGTTTTCTCTCTACTGTCATCTTGGCTGGATTTCATTACCTTAAAAAAAAAAAGGCTGGTAATTAAATCACAGGCTGTCACTGATCCAAAGGTTCAGGAAGTTAAGGATACAAATCACAGCAGGTCATAAAAAGAAATATGACATCACTTTTATAATTACATGGTCAATAATAACCCTGCTGGCTGAGTCCAGAGGAATTCTGATCAAATGCATCTGCTACTGATAAGTTTAATAAGCACTCCATTTAACTGACTTTTCAATCCACAGAAGCCATGTATGTTGCTGCAGCAGGTCAAGCACTGTACCACAAAGCTTACACACACACAACACACACAGGCGCACACACACAGAGACGCACACACATACATAGGTGCACACATACACACAGGGAGACACACACACACAAATGAGGCTGCCAGCCCCCTCCCTCCTAGTTGTATTTCAGTTTTGTTTTCCTTCACCAAAATAGTACATATAACTCAGCAATTTATTTTTTTTTAGTGATACAGACATGAACTTTCTTTAATAGTTGCAGAATATCCTATGGATGCAACATAATTTAACGAAGCCTTCCCAGGTTGATGTGAAGGTGCTGACTGTCTCCAGTTTGTTGCTGTCACTACAGTGTCTCAATGACATCCTTATGGAAACCAGCATCCGTATTTTGGGGGTCTCTTTCTGGGCTGTCTTCTGTGTCCACTGATCTAAGAGCCCAAATCCATGCCATCTTGATTTATTAAAATATTTATTTATTCGACTGCACTGGGTCTTAGTTGCAACACATGGTATCTCTAGTTGCAACATGTGGGATCTAGTTCCCCAGCCAGGGACTGACCCAGGCCCTCTGCCTTGGGAGCACAGAGTCTTAGCCACTGGACTGCCAGGGGAGTCCCCCTCTTGTTATTTTAAATCAACTTTATTGAGGAATAATTTATTTACAGGGCTTCCCTGGTGGTTCAGGAGTAAAGAATCTACCTGCAATGCAGGAGACATGGGTTCGATCACAGGGTCAGGAAGATCCCCTGGAGAAGGGAATGGCAACCCATTCAGTATTCTTGCGCCGAGAATCCTGTGGACAGAGGAGCCTGACAAGCTACAGTTTGTGGGGTTGCAAAAGAGCTGGCCACGACTTAGCGACTAAACAATAAACAAGCTTACATGCAGTAATGTGAACTTACTTGAAATGTCCAGTGTACATAACGTGGCCACCGCCCCATGGAGACATGGACCATGCCCTCCTCTGCAGAAAGCTCCCAGACACCCCTCCCAGCCCCACTACCACCATAGCCCAGCCCCCAGCCCCAGAGACCCTTCAGGCCACCATCTCACAAAACCACGATGCCTTTTCCTAACAAGGCAATTAACCTTGGTGTGATACAGTTAACCAAACTATGAACTCTAAGCAGAGATCTCTGTTTTTATGGCTAATGTCCTTTTGCTACTCCAGGACCCAACCCCAGGCTGCATGTGATCCTTAAGTGTCCCCATCTACCCGTTTCTGTCGGTTTCTCAGTGTCGCCCTGCTGACCGGGTATTCTTGACACGGACTGAAAGCCTTCTGACCAGCTGACAAAGCCCTCACGTTCCTTTATTCCCTGGGGCATCACCCGCACAAGTTCCCCGCTGGTTCAGTTGGGTGCGGAGGGAGGTGGCGCGGGCCCCTCTCCTGCCCAGCCCCCCTGCCCTGTGCACCCAGGTCAAGCATGGGCAGCTCCTGAAGCAGCAGGAGAAGATGATCCGGGCCATGGAGCTGGCCATCACCCGAAGAGATACCATCTCCACTCGGGCTGAGGGGCAGAGCAAGATGGACAAGAAGCTGTTCACCCGGACAGACTTCCACCACAAGCAGACCGAGCTCCGACGGAAGATCAGGGACATTCACAAGGTAGGGGAGCCGGGCCACGGGGAAGGGCCCTGCCTCAGGCCACCTGTCCACGGGTCGTCGGCTGGGTCATCGGCCCCACTGGCAGGTGTCCATGCGTGACCAGCCAGGGCCGAATTTCTGAGGTGCTTTCTCCGACTTGGGCTGAGATTTCACTCGGTCCTTCCAGCCTGCCTCTTGGGGGGCCCTCCCCACCTCATCCGCCTTACCGCCTCTTCTCCTGCCCCTCATTCCTGGAGCTGCGGTCCCAGCTGCTATGTCAGGGCTGTTTTATGAGAAAGACAAGTGGCAGTGGGGTCTGGGGGATGGAAGGAGCTCAGCTCCTGAGTCAGACAGGCCACTTTCTTCTGGACTGGGGGACAAAAGTCTGAGCCCCACACCCCACGTGCCGGTTCTGGGTCAAGACAGAGTGGTGGCCAGATCCACAGGTGCTTCCGGGTGTCCCTAACGCCCTGCTCTGATCAGGCCTTCGCTTGGGAGTTTGTCTTGGGTTTAACAGACGAGCCTTGAGGCAGGTGCAGCTCGGGACTGGAAACAGCCCTGTTTCTGCCCCTCTTCTAACAGAAATGGCGTCAGGGAAGCATGGAGTGCTGGTGAAGAGCGTGAGCCCCTGTGTCACTGATGCCCAGTGGGTGCTGGGGATGGGCTGCTGGGAACATGGAGGGCACCCACTTGAGCATGTCCCTGTCCACCCGGCCACATTGACCAACCGTGCGGTGTGTGCCTGCCCAGGGAGGGGACCAGCTACAGCCCCTGCGCCGCCTCCTTTTGCCGTCGCCAGGCAGGGCTCTGAGCTCAGATTTCCCTCAGCCCCCACTGACTGGCTATGTGGTCTCAGAGGGTGAGAAACCTCCCCCGCCACAGTTCTTCATCTGTCAGTGGAGACAGGGGCAGTGACCCCTCCCAGAGGGGCAAGGGTTATCCGAGACAGAACCTGGCCTTGGAGCCCCACCATGGGTCCCAGCCCTGCTCTTCTACTCGTGGCTCAGGCATACTGTCCAACCTCTCTGTACCTTGGCTTACTGACCTGTGAAATGGGTCCTCACCTCATGGTGTCACCCAGAGGGCCAGGTGGAGAATGTTGGAATAGCCCTGTCAGGGGAGTCCCGCATGAGGAAAGCGTAGCTGAAAATGATGGATTTGATCCAACTGCTCAATATTTGGACGTCCCTGGAGGTGCAGAGGGGCCTTTCCTGGTCCTGGTTTGGCATTTCTCTGCCATGTTGGCCACTCCTGGACTTTCTTTTATCCACCGCTTTCCACCCCTCCTGGCTCCCCAGGGGCCTTCTCTGCCCAGGTTGGCAACAGAATCCTCTCCCTACTGCCAGAGAGGGTCTGGCCATGGCTCCCTCACTGGCCTCCCCACCTGAGGCGCTCTCCTACACCCCAGCTTTGGAATCCTCCCAGATTATGTGCATAGAGAGTCCTGGGGGGTCCTCCTTGCCTGACTCTTCTCTGTCCACTGAATGAGGGCAGGGTCCCAGGATGCTCCTGTCTCACCGACCCCCTGCTCCCTGCCCCAGGCCACCGAGGAGTGCACCCAAACCATCCTGGAACTGGAAGGATCTCAAAAATCCATGAGTGACTCCCTCCTGGAGAAACAGGAACAGTTGTCAAAGATGCAGGTTGAGGCCGACGAGCTCGAAGTTGAGCTGGACCAGCTGGCGACCCTCAAACGACAGGTGGGCAAGCCCCAGGGCCACAGGAACCCAGCAGCAAGGTCTAGCCCAGCTAAGCCCAGGCTGATCACAGCAACCTACTGCTGTCGTCCACCTCTCGTTGCTCATGAAGGCTCCACAGCCCAGCACTGTCCTGGGTGCAAGGGATAGAGAGAACAGTAAAGGTGACAACCCCTGCCCTCCCCAAGGTCACCATCTGAGGGTGGGAAGACAGATAATCAAACTAGTAAGCAAAATGATACCTCATTTCTGATGGTGACAGATACTCTGGAGGAAGAGGAAGCAGAGAAGGGGTGTCGGGTGGATGGGGGCAGCCCTAGGAAGGAGGTTGGTCGGAGATGGCCACACAGGGGAAGTGACATTTGAGTCAAAGTTTGAAGGGGAGGCAAGGGACTGAGCACCCTCAGGTACAGCAGGAGCGGAGGCTGCCCAAGGCCCCGGCTTGCAAGGCTTTGAGGGGCAGCACCAAGACCGTGGGCTGCTCCCTCGGGGATGGGTGGGAGGACTGACTTGGGATCACTACAGTCATTTGGTTCTCACGGTGAGTGTGGAAGGTGAGGGCCGAGAGTGGACACAGGACCTGTCTTAGGCCATCATAGTTCTTAAGAAGGATGCATGGACCAGGGGTAGCCTCAGGCTGGTGAGAAGCCATCAGACTGCACACGGCATTTCAAAGCTGCCCCACTCGGATTTTCTGCTGGATTGAATATGGTGTGAGCAGAAGGCAGGGGTCACTCAGGGCTGCAGTGTTTGGGCCCAATCAACTGAGATGGGTGTGGTGGGCACGTGGCAGGTTGGACTGTGGGTGAGGGCGGGTCCATCAGCCCCTTCCCCTGAATCTGTCAAGCTCTCCACTGGCGCATCCTCAAGTCGGGGTTCATGCCAGGCCAGCAGGTGTCCTCTTTTGAACATGCATAGCCTGACATGGGGTCTCTTGTCTCTCCCAAGAATCTTTCTGAGCTCGTGGCCCTACAGACACGCCTCAAGCACCTGCAGTCCGTGAAGGACGGGCGGTATGTCTTCACAGTCCGCAATAAGCAGTTCTTGCTGATGGAGCTCAAGCGTCTGCATGACAGGCTGGTCAACATCAGCACCATCCTCCACCACGTGAAGGAAGAGTACCCCCAGTTCCAAGAGGCCCTGCTCAAGGTCAGCAGTCCATCGCCAAAAGGCTGGAGTCATCCGGGTCCTAGAGAGCCGGATGACTCCAAGCCCCACAAGGAGGAGACCAGTCTTGTGTGTCATCAGAACTGGAATCTTCCTACCCTCAGAGAATAACACCATTTAAGAGAGACAGGGTGGCATTGTAGGAATTTTTTTTATAGAAAATCTCTGCATTTGCAGTTCCATTTTGACGAGTGTTCCACTTGAAAAGGCAGTGTCAGTGAACACAAACCCGCCTTCCCACGTTGGGCTAACTTCTCCTAGTAAAACTGGAAATACAGGCCTCTGCTCCTGCCCCCACCTCCAGCATGGGTTAAATCCAGATTCCCAACTTATGGGAGCAAGTCCAGGGAGATGTGAACCCCTGGCTGCATCTGGAGGCCTAAAGCCTGAGGTGAGATCATGCAGATGTGTGAACACAGACCTCCCTTTGTCTGCCCACTTGTCTAGAGTCCTCATCCACCCAGGGCGCCTCCCCCCACACTCTGACTCCCAAGCACCTGCTACCTGTGCCTTCCCTGCAGTTTAAAGAGAAAATGTTCTATAATTTTAAATGTTTCCGCAGGAAAATAAAATTTTTTCCTGAATGTACAAGAAAAAGTGTATTTATTCTAAAATATTTCAGAAACGCAAACCCCACAAAGAAGTAGGGAAGCCCTCAATCCCCCTCTGACACTGCTGTGTGGGGCTTTCTGTGCCTGGTTCCACCTGACAGGGTCACAGGCTCCAACTTTTCACTTGAAAATTTTGCTCCTCTTTTATTACTCATTTCTATTGGAATATAGTTGCTTTCGGCTTCCCAGGTGGTGCTGATTTCCCTGATAGCTCAGTTGGTAAAGAATCTGCCTGCAATGCAGAAGACCTGCATTGGACTGGATTCCTGGGTCAGGAAGATCCCCTGGAGAAGGGATAGGTTACTCACTCCAGGATTTTTTGGCTTTCCTTTTGGCTCAGTTGGTAAAGAATCCACCTGCAATGTGGTGGGTTCGAGCCCTCAGTTGGGAATATCCCTTGGAGAAGGGAAAGGCTACCCACTCCAGTATTCTGGCCTGGAGAATTCCAAGAATTGTGTAGTCCATGGGGTTGCAAAGAGTGGGACATGACTGAGCAACTTTCACTTGCACTTCAGGTGGCACTAGTGATAAAGAACCTGCCTGCCAATGCAGGAGATGGAAGAGCACAGGTTCCATATCTGAGTCAGGCAGACGCCCTAGAGCAGGGCATGGAAATCCACTCCAGTGTTCTTGCCTGGAGAATCCCATGGACAGAAGAGCCCAGCTGTCTCAGTCCACAGGGTCGCAAGGAATCAGACACCACTGAAGCAACTTAGCTCATAGTTGCTTTACAATGTTGTGTTAATTTCTTGCAGTACAAGCTTGCTCTTCTTAACATGAGCCTTTTCTCACTGAAAAGTAACTTGTCATCATCGAACATTTTCATGACAGTCGGTTTTATGGGTTATGACATTTTCCTTTCAGAAGTTTAAGTTGCTTCCAAATTTTCGGCCTCTGGGTGATAAATTCGCAGTCAGACCTCTGGAGTGGCCTGGTGGGCTCTAGAACGCGGAGAACTTGCTCAGTCGGGGGCGTCGCACCCTCCCCGGATCGCGAAAGGGGAGGCCAGGCCTCTCCCCAGAGCCCGCTCTCCTGCAGTGCGCATGGCCACTGGGCCCCTCCCACTTTGCAGGGGCGCCGAGGCCAAGAGGGCGAGGATGCCCCTGCGCGCCCCACCACCAGAGGGCGCACGCCCGGGGACGAGCACTCACCAAGGGCGCCTGCGCAGGGAAATGTCACGTGACTCGCCGCCACTGCGCCGAGGGCGCTGGATCCCGAGGTGGCTGCAGCGGCCGGCGCGCGTGCGCGGAGGTGAGCCGGCCCGACAGCTGGACTGGGGCTGCGGGTGGTGCCAGCGAGTGGCAGGGCCGGGGCGGTCCGCGGCAACCCCACAGACTGGAGGCTTGGCGGATCCAGGAAGTCGTCAAGCCCGAGAAGGGAGGGATCGATCGATAGAAGGGTTGGTCGTCAGTGCTTTCCTTTTGGAGAAGTTGAGGGCATCGTGCCAGGGCCGCGCGCCAGCGGTCAGCAGTGACGACAGAAACCTCAGCAACATGGGGATCCTGGAAGCTCCACGGTAGCCACTCACTGCCCCCGAGCTGGGCGAGGAAGGCTGTGCTTGCCCACGTTCACAGGGAGGAAGCTGAGCACGGGAGGTTTAAAATCCTTCAGCTGCCTCTGCCGGTGGTGGAGCTGGGCTCTGAACCAAGCTTGTCCGTACCAGCACTGTGGCCTGGGGAGCAATGGGTCAAGGTCACAGCCCAGAAAACGGGCGACGGGCCCTCCGGGGCGCCACTGAACCTACTGTCCGTCAGTCCTTCCTCATTTTTCTCTCTAAACTGTCGAGCGCCATGAGTGTGGCCCTTCCCCATTGTAGGATCTCTTCCCCCTTCTAGGCTGTCTTCCGCGTCTGTAAAATGCAAAAAGGGAAGGGATGGGGGCCTGCCCTGACTGTGCCACTGGCCACCTCTTCAACTTCTGAAGTCTGAGTGGGAAGGGCCAAGACCTTCCACTTTGAGTTCCCCGAGTTTCTGAATAATCATCATCACAGATGTGTCTGGCGGAGTCAAGTGGAGCTGGGACACTGTGTGATATAAAAAAATTTGTATTTATCCCCAGTTCCTGACACACAACTCCTAAAGACCCTAGAATCTTGGTGGTGATAAGAATGTCTGTTTCATGCTAATAAGATGACTGGGGCTTGTAAACAGCTTCAGAATGGGAACTAGTCCCCAGAAGGACCAAGGCAGGATTCCAGGGTGGGAACTTTCACCTGGCCGCACACCCAGGAGCCCAGGCTGGTGATTAAGTTAATTACCAGTGGTCAGTGATCTCACCCTTTCGTGCCTACATAATAATTAAACCCGAAACTAGTTGTTGCTCAGAGGGTGGCCAGCCCAGAGAGGGCGTAGAAGCTGAGCACCCCTTCTCCATACCTTTCCCTCTGGGTATGCCTAGGTTGTATCTTTTATAATAAACAAGTAAAGTGCTTTCCTGAGTTCTGTGAGTTGTTCTAGCCAGTTATTGAACCTGAGCTGAGGGGTGTTGTGTGAACCCTGGAATTTATAGCCACGTGGTCAGAAGTGCAAGTGACAGTCTGGAACTTGCAGGTAGTGTCTGAGGTGGGGAAAGTTCATGGCACTGAGCCCTCAGCCTGTAGGGTATTTGCAGTCCAATAGTTCTCATCAGAATTGAATTGACCTGAGTGGGAAAAAGCCCCACACTTTTGGTGTCAGAAGTGTTGTGAACGAAAACAGTTTGCTCTTACACCTTACATACTGGTGAAGTATGGTGGCCAGAATGTTCCAGGTGACTGACTGGTCTGTGTTTGGGACAAGCTCAGACTCTCAGTGATGTGGGTGCCCTTCTGAGGTGGGTGACTTCTCCCCACCCCCACCCCCAGTATCTGCATGTTTCCAGAGGCCTTGAGAATGCAGCTTACAGACCTCCTGCCACAAGGAGCTTTGCTGACAGAGGTTCAGCTCCTGTGCCCTGAAATCATCACTGCCATCTCCTGCAAGGGGCCACCTCCTGGCCCTTAACACTAGGGCAGGCTTCTTCTGGGAGACCTGGACCCCTCTAAGGACCAGCTTTGGCTTGAGGACCCCCAGAGCCATGGCCTTGCCCAGCCTTCCTTAACCTGCATAACAGTCTGGGGCTCTGGGAGCCACCACTCTCCTGTGGGGTCAAAAGGGTGGGTACATGTGGGTGGTCTCAGCCTCTCTGCCAGCCTCCCCATTTTCTCTCAAGCAGATATATGTTTAGTCCCATATCCATGGCTGCTGCTCCTCAGAGGAGCTGGACAAACAAGCAAGATGCAGGTGATAACAGTCTTAGCACCAGAGTCACCAGCGCGAGGCTCCAGTGCAGTGGCTAGGGCAGAGACCCGGCACCAGAGCCCGCATGGGCAGGCTTCCCACACCTGACGGCAAGGGCCAGGAGGGGCTCCCCTTGCCAAGTCCTGGGGGCCAGGCCTCTCTCCGGTGCTTGGCCGTCCCTGAGTGTTGCCCTGGGTTGTGGTGCCCAAGACCCTTCAGAGGCTGTATCCACATCCAGGTCAGCAGAGGGACAGAGAGAGGGTGCACTTCCACCCCACTGGCCAAGACTCAATCCCCTCGGCCACAATCCTCATACAAGAGCGGGACTTACTCCATCTACTGTGGGAACTTGTTCCGCTTGATCTGTCACGTGGTCTTTGTAAAGTCATTTTGTCAAGTCATTTTGTTATTTTGTCTTTGTTAAGTCATTAAGTCATTTTGACAGACATTCTATATATGTTAATTTGTGACATATTAGAAGACTTCACAATGGGAAGAATTCTGCAACTCCCTGTTTGGGACTTTTCTCTCCTTTCCCTTTTTCCTTCCTGCCCCAGGTCTGCCCTCACTCACTTCCGCCCTGGGTGCTGTTGGGCCAGCCCCAAATTCAAGTCTGGAAGCTGCTTTTAGAGTCCCCTGAGGACATGGGCATTCCCTCCTGCTGTCCTGTTGAGCCTGGTTCTTTTGTCTGCCCGCTTCCTAGATCCACTGTCCACCCATGATGAGGTGGCCACCCTGCTCCCGGCCCCTGCTGGGGGTCTGCACCCTCCTCTCCTTGGCCCTTCTGGGGCACATCCTGCTTCATGACTTGGAGGTGGTCCCCCGAGAACTACGAGACTTCTCCCAAGACGAGATTCACCAAGCTTGCCAGCCAGGAGCCAGCAGCCCAGAATGCCGTGGCAGCCCCAGGGCAGCGCCCACACAGTGCGACCTGCCCCCCAACAGCCGCTTCGACTGCGCCCCAGACAAGGGCATCACCCAGCAGCAGTGTGAGGACCGCGGCTGCTGCTACGTGCCTGCAGAGTGGCCTCCGGATGCCCAGATGGGGCAGCCCTGGTGCTTCTTCCCTCCCAGCTACCCCAGTTACAGGCTGGAGAACCTGACCACCACTGAGACAGGGTACACAGCCACCCTGACCCGTGCCGTCCCGACCTTCTTCCCTAAGGACATCATGACCTTGAGGCTGGACGTGTTGATGGAGACCGAGAGCCGACTTCATTTCACGGTGGGCAGGATGGGGGCCAGAGGCTGGGCAGGGGCAGAGAGAGTGTGTGGACAGTGGATGAAGACGGGTTCTGCTGTGCTGAGTGGCTCAGTCACATCCGACTCTTTGAGGCCCCATGGACTGTAGCCCGCCAGGCTCCTCTGTCCATGGGATTCTCCAGGCAAGAGTACTGGAGTGGGTTGCCATGCCCTCCGCCAGGGGATCTTCCAACCCAGGGACTGAAGCCAGGTCTCCTGCATTGCAGGTGGATTCTTTAGCATCTGAGCCACCAGGGAAGCCTGAAGACAGACTCTCTGGGGTGTTTGTTTATGCATAGATGTGTACTGTACCCTCACCCAGAGTCTGGGTGTGAGCAGACCTGGCATCACATTCAGGGGATAGTGGGTCACTAAGACAGTGACTGGAAGGCTCTAGGAGTGTTCTAGAGGGCAGGGCCTAAAGTGAGGTGGTGGGAGATTACATTCCCCCCCCAGGAAGTGACATCCCAGCTGGGACCTAAAGCAGGAGGCAGGAAGGGGGACATTCCAGGCAGTGGGTGGTGGGATCCCAGCCACTGAGGGCAGGGCCTCTTGTCTGATTGATTCCCAGCTGCTGGGACAGTGTCGGGCACATAGCAGGTGCTCAGTAAAAACTTGTCAACTGAATGAATGTCCAGACACAAAGAGGAGAGAGCCTGCAGCATGCAGTTCAGTAATACCCAGTTATTTTAACAAAGTAATTAACAACAGCCATGAATTACTGAGTGATGACTGTGTACCCAAACAGTGGTTGGGTGATCTAATTATGTTTTCGCATTCACCCTATGACTAGGATTGCCAGGCAGAAAACCGTTGCCAGATTCAGGAAATAAAAATACAATTTTGAATTTCAGATAATGGAGGAATTAGTCTTTTTTTTTTTAAGCATAAGTATGTCCCATAGAATTTCTGGGACATACTAATACTAAAAACAATTGTGTGTCTGAAACCCAGATTTCCTGGTGTTCTGTATTTTACCTGGCAGCCCACAGGAGGTTCTCTCCTGGCTCTATAGGATACTGAGGCTCAGGGGTGTGGGCTAGTCTGTCCACAACTCCACACTGTGCAGCCACCCTGGGACTTGAACTGACTCTTCCCTCCTCTGGAGGGTGAAGGATGGAGTAGACAGGTGTTAGAGGCAGCCAGCCACCAAGGGCCTCATGACAGTATTCTTGTCCTCTAGATCAAAGATCCCGCCAACAGACGCTATGAGGTGCCCTTGGAGACCCCCCGTGTCTGCAGCCAGGCACCATTCACACTCTACAGTGTGGAGTTCTCAGAGGAGCCCTTTGGGGTGGTCGTGCGGCGGAAGCTGGACGGACGGGTGCTGTGAGTGCCTAGTCTCTGTGGCCCCCAGTCTGGGTGGGAAGGCCAGGGAGCTGGACGGCATTGTCCCTTGTGGTCCACCCTCCTGCTCTGGCCTCCTTGCTGTTCATGGCCACCGGGGGCCCTGGAGCTCACTGTTCCCTGCACCTGAGCCTTCAAAGGCCCCTTCTCAAAGGCCCCCCACTCACACTGTCCACCCCCAGGGAGGCCCATTGGGAGTGGTTTTCCCCGAGGACACTTGGCAACAGCTGGAGACACTGTCACCACCAAGGCGGGGATGCAGGGATTCCACCCAGCTCCCCACGGCACATAGGATGGCCCAGAACACAGAGGGATTGGCCCAAATGTCAGCAGTGCCTCGGCTGAGAAACCCTGTCCAGTCTAAAGGAGCAGCCTCACTCCAGGCAATACCCTCTACGCTGCTTTATTATTTATTTCTTTATCACATAGTACACATCAATATGGGCTTCCCTACTAGCTCAGCCAGTAAAGAATCTGCCTGCAGTGCGGAAGACCTGGGTTTGATCCCTGGGTCGGGAAGATCCCCTGGAGGAGGACATTGCAGTATCTTGCCTGGAAAATCCCCATGGGCAGAGGAGCCTGCCGGGCTACAGTCCATGGGGTCACAGAGTCAGACACAACTGAGTGACTAAGCACAGCACACAGCACATGTCAGTTTATCAGAAACTGCAGTTATTAACTTGTCTCATCCTTTCTCTTGGCCCCGTGGAACCTCGGAGTGCTGTGACTGCCTCTGGCTGGGCAGCTCCATGAAGTCTGGGAGCAGTTTGGCCCTCCTGGGGGGCGGTACTCAGGGCCACAACTCCCAGGACTGGAGGGGTTTGGGGCAGCAGCCGCTTGTGGTCAGGGCTCACGGAGCTGTCAGCTTCTCATGTGAGGCCACCTGGACCCTTCCGGCAGGCTGAACACCACGGTGGCCCCCCTGTTCTTTGCGGACCAATTTCTGCAGCTGTCTACCTCCCTGCCATCCCACTACATCACAGGCCTTGCCGAACACCTTGGGTCCCTGATGCTCAGCACCAACTGGACCAAGATCACCCTCTGGAACCGAGACATCGCCCCTGAGGTAAAAGGGTGGCAGAAGGGGGTCTGGGATCAGAGGGGCTTCATGGGCCAGGACGTAAAGTGGGGTGTCTGCCATGTCCCAGCCCAACGTGAACCTGTACGGATCTCACCCTTTCTACCTGGTCCTGGAGGATGGCGGGTTGGCTCACGGGGTCTTCCTGCTGAACAGCAACGCCATGGGTAAGCATGGGGGCACTGGGGCCCTCCACATCTTCTGGCCAGTTCTGCTTCTAAGCCCCAAGTCAGGGTTTCCCTGGTGCAGCTACACCCCCTCCTACCTTGAGTGGGCTGGGGCTCTCTGCCTGACAGGTTGCAGGTCTCAGAGGAGGGGGCAGAGGATTGGGCCTTGTACATTCTCCAAGAAATGAGCAGTGGGCCATGGCCTCTGCCACCTCTGTCCTTTGGTGCCCCTAAGGTATGACCTCTGATGTGAGGAGGGGGGCTAAGGCCAAAAAAGGGGGCCTCAGGCTGCTCAGCACCTTCCTGTCCTGCTCCAAGTCTCTCGTGAGCTGGGCTCAGAGTGACTGTCCTGGTCCCCGCCTCCCTGCGGGAGGACCTCTCCAGCAGGTGTTTGGCCCATTGGTGCAGCGCTAAAGGTCCTGGGGAAGGGGGGTGAGTATTTGTCCCTGAGCCCCAAGACTGCTTCCTCCAGATGTGGTCCTGCAGCCCAGCCCAGCCCTCAGCTGGAGGTCAACAGGCGGGATCCTGGATGTGTACATCTTCCTGGGCCCGGAGCCCAAGAGCGTGGTGCAGCAGTACCTGGATGTCGTGGGTAGGCCTCACCCCAGCCCCGGCTGCTCCCTCCCCAGCCCCTCCTGCCCACTCACGGTCACCTTGGCCCCCAGGCTACCCGTTCATGCCGCCGTACTGGGGCCTGGGCTTCCACCTGTGCCGCTGGGGCTACTCCACCTCCACCATCACCCGCCAGGTCGTGGAGAACATGACCAGGGCCTACTTCCCCCTGGTGAGTGCTGGGGAGGGGCCTGGGGCCCGTTGGGGAGCGGGGGTGGCAAGCCTGGGCCCCGATCGCCCTGTGCTGTGGCCACAGGACGTCCAGTGGAATGACCTCGACTACATGGATGCCAGACGGGACTTCACGTTCAACAAGGACCACTTCGGGGACTTCCCGGCCATGGTGCAGGAGCTCCACCAGGGTGGCCGGCGGTACATCATGATCGTGGTGAGTGCCCCTTGTGTCCTGTGCCACGTGGAGTAGGCTCTTTTGGAAGCCAAGGGTCTGAGTGTCTGGTGGCTCCAACTCAGTGGCATCGTTGTTGACCTGCTGTGGGCACGGAGGACATTTCTGAGAGTCTTTGGTATTCAGGGAATATCAGATTTATAGACTTGGCCTTTGCGATCCAGTGATGTCCCTGGAAATGTGTCTTTGCTCAGGGTCCTTGCAGCTGTAAGTTGCTTGAACCACTGAAAGCAAGTGGTGAGGGCATCCCTCGGCTGACACCGCTCAGCTGTGGGCAGGCCAGGTGGAGCTGTGTGCCAGAGCAGCTGCAATGCTCTGTGAGACCCCTCCTTTCCTCCCAGTAGTCAGCTCTGCCTTGTGGGGAGCAGAGCAAGCTCTGAGTGGTTCAGCACGAAGACACTTCCCTAGGCCAGTCCCCACAGCCAGAGGGTTGCAGTTCGGGCTGCTATAGCTTGTGGGGGCGGTGCCCGGAGGAGGAGGTGGGGAGGGGGAGACAACCAAGCGGTCGCCACCGTGGATGCCCTTCAGGAGAGGAAATCCGTTTGGAATTGGACTGATGGTCATTTCCCTCCTCACAGCCTCTCTGAAGGGGGCAGTGTCCAGGGCCACTCACTCAGAGTAAAGAGGGCAGGTGCAGACCATTTCTTATTTTTATTTCTAAATGAAATAAATGGTCGCTGTAGAGCATTTGTGAAATTCTGGGCCCTTCAAGCAAAAGTAACTCTTGCATGCAAGTGCTCCCTGTTTGGCCATCCAGGGGCAGGTCGCGTGCACCTCCACGCACGGCATGTTGACTCATGTGAAGCCGCATCCATTTCTGCCTTGCTAACATTTAGGGAGAGCATTTTCCCAGCGATGGGGCCAAGGTTTCAGGCGTCTCCTTCTCATCCTGACTGGTTTCTCTCTCCAGGATCCTGCCATCAGCAGCTCAGGCCCTGCTGGGACTTACCGACCCTACGACGAAGGTCTGAGGCGGGGGGTCTTCATCACCAATGAGACTGGGCAGCCACTGATTGGGCAGGTACAGTGGGGCATGGGGGAGAAAGAGGGGTCTCCAGCCAGTGGTACTGAAGGCAGGGTTCACAGCTAGGGGTGACAGTGGCTTCTGACAAGGCAGGGCACCTAGAATCCTTGTCAGGGCCCCTTGTTTGCAGGCAGTTCAGACGCGAGCTCCAAAGTTCCTCTGGGTCCCCAGGGGCTTCCTGGGGCGGAGTGGTGGGGGATGCAGGGGTGCATCCAGAAGAGTCCCTGCTTCTTCCCGAGGGCAAGCCCAGGACCAGGAGGAAGGCTCCCAGGAGTGTGGCTTCCAGGGCCTTTCCCCATGCTCCTCCCCCTCGCAGTCCACCCACCCCAGGAGAGAGGAGTGAGGCTGCAGCCCTGCCCGCAGCTGGTTTGCCCAGAGCCTCTGTGCAGGCTCCAGGGGACACATCTGCCCTCTGACCTCTTGTCTAGGTGTGGCCCGGACTCACCGCCTTCCCCGACTTCACCAACCCCGAAGCTCTTGACTGGTGGCAGGACATGGTGACCGAGTTCCACACCCAAGTGCCCTTCGATGGCATGTGGATCGTGAGTGTGGTCCTGCCGCTGGGTGCCCTGTGGCCTTGGGGACCAGCCCCACACCCTGCCCCAGGTAGGATGTCCACCCCCTGGTCCTTTCTCGCAGGATATGAATGAGCCATCCAATTTCGTGAGGGGCTCAGTGGATGGCTGCCCAGACAACAGCCTAGAGAACCCACCCTACCTCCCAGGTGAGCTGTCCCCCAATCCCTGCCTGCCTTCACCAACCTGTTCCAGCACTAGTCAGCTGCAGATTTAATAGCTCAAACCAAGGGATTTCCCTTCTCTGGTTTGGGAGGCTTGAAGCCCTGGTTTCTGAGAAGCTGATGGATAGCAGGAGCTCGGGACAGGAGTGAGGTTCCCGTGGGGAGACCCCAGCCACGTGATGCTGACCAGGCATGTGCTGCTGAGGCAAGACCCTTTAGAGGGGGTGTTCCAGGCGCAGCTGGTTCAGAAGCAGGCAGAGGTGAAGTCTGGGTCTGCAGAGGCCAGGCTATGGCACCACCTCGTCCTGTCCTTGGAGAAGTGGAGACTGCACCCAGGTTCCCAGGGGCTCCAGGATGTGGGGGGCACCAGCCTGCTGGGCTGAGGCTCCAAGGAAACAGCCCCCTTTTCTCCAGGGGTGGTTGGCGGGACCCTCCGGGCAGCCACCATCTGCGCCTCCAGCCACCAGTTCCTGTCCACGCACTATGACCTGCACAACCTGTATGGCCTGACTGAAGCCATAGCCTCCCACAGGTGAGGGGCCAGGGTGGGGGAAGGAGAGAAGGGAGCCTAGGTTCCCCCCAGGGTCCCTGCCACCCCCTTTCTAACCCTCTTGCCCTCCAGCTCCATGCCTGGTGCCTCAGAGGAAGGGCATGGTGACGAGACAGGGAGCCAGGGCTGGTCAGGACCTCTGGCATCCTTGAGCTTCAAGGGATGTTTGTCCAGCCTGGGACACGTGCATTTTGAGGGTATTTGGGTGGCGGGGCTGACTGCCCGGCAGACACAGGCAGAGGCCTCAGCTATCCGGCTCCTTGTTCCCAGCCCGCCCTGCCAGGCGCTCTTGCTGGCAGTCATGGGGTTCCTAGTGACCCTGCTCAGCACAGCTTTCTCCACCCAGGGCCCTGGTGAAGGCTCGAGGGACGCGTCCCTTTGTGATCTCTCGCTCAACCTTTGCCGGCCACGGCCGATACTCTGGCCACTGGACAGGCGATGTGTGGAGCAACTGGGAGCAGCTTTCCTACTCTGTGCCAGGTGAGCACACCTGTCAGGAGGTGGGGCAAGGAGGGGAGGGTGGGCCCCCTCTCCAGGGCAGTTTGTCCAGAGCCAGGTCCTCAGAGAGATGCTCCTGCGACGGGGTGGGGCCTGCCGCCAACTCCTGTGAGAGGGCTCACCTGCGCAAGTCAGCTGCTGTATGAGGGGGCTCACCTGCGCAAGTCAGCTGCCGTATGAGGGGGCTCACCTGCGCAAGTCAGCTGCCGTATGAGAGGGCTCACCTGCGCAAGTCAGCTGCCGTATGAGTGGGCTCACCTGCAGTGCTGCCCGCCCCAGCATCCCATCTCGGATTCATGCTTTGTCAGAACATCCCTTCTGATGACCACGTTCTGAGTTGCGTGAAAACTGCATCTGAGCTCAGTCCAAAGGGTGCCCCCACCCCTGTTGCCTCTGCCTGGCTCCACCTTGCAAAGAGAATTTTGATTTTTGTTCCAAGAGCTCTGATGCTGCAGACGTCTTAGGTCCAGGGATGGCTCAGGAGCCCTGGGGAGAGGGTAGAGGTGACCCCCTGAAGTCACAGCTGAAGAGAGCCTCCCCCAAACCCTCCAGCCTGGAAGTGCTTTCCTAGTCACAGGCTCGCTCCACGTGTGATACGTATGTGACGTCACATATGTGATGTCCTGCCAAGCCGAGTCCATTCTTCCTTCACAAAGCTGCTGCCAGCTCTGCCCATGGGTGCTGACTGGCTCTGATTTTCACCCTGGGGCCAACGTGGCGGTCAGGCCTGAATCCTCTTTAACTTTTGCCATTGTAATTGTGTCTTGGTGTAGGTCTGTTTGAGTTCATCTTGTTTGGGACCCTCTGTGTTTCCTGTACCTGATTCCTTCTTCTGATAGGGAAATGAGTCATGGTGGATCAGTGCCCACCCTGACGTCCTCAACCTGACTATGTCTGCAGTGACTCTATTTCCAAATGTCACATTTCCAGCAACTGGGGGTTAGGACTAGAACTTAACTTTTGTGGGGAGGGGAGGGGATTCAATTCATCCCTGACCAATCTAGGTTGCCCTGCACACTCTAGGTGTTAGGGAGCAGATACGGCCCGTTGTTCTCCTGAAGCCACAAGTGCAGGATGCACCAGCTATCGGGTGAGGGCTGGGTGGGAGTGTCTTTGGGAGAGATCCTCCTCCCTCGCCAGTTCAACAGACGTCTGTTGGGCTCCTGGACTGGTCCAGCTGTGGCATCTGCAGACCTGTCCGACTCTGCCCTCCAGAAACTCTGCTTTTCAATCTGCTGGGGGTGCCCCTGGTGGGGGCTGACATCTGTGGCTTTCTGGGCAACACCTCAGAGGAGCTGTGTGTGCGTTGGACCCAGCTGGGGGCCTTCTACCCCTTTATGCGGAACCACAATGCCCTGAACAGCCAGGTAGGGTGGGGATGGCAGGGGAGGCTGTGCCCTGGGGAACGCCACTTTCTGTGCCAGGGAGCCCAGCCCTGGCTGGCCCCGAACTGCCAGGTCTCCTGGGGTGGAGGCACCGGGCACTGCCACCCCAGATCCCAGGTGCTTCTGCCACTCCCTCCACTGCAGCCGCAGGAACCGTACAGGTTCAGCGAGACGGCGCAGCAAGCCATGAGGAAGGCCTTCACCCTGCGCTACGCGCTGCGCCGCATCTCTACACGCTGTTCCACGGGGCCCACGCCAGAGGCGAGACGGTGGCCCGGCCCCTCTTCCTGGAGTGAGTGCCTGGGTTGGGAGCAATGGCCTCAGGCCCACTGACCCCAGGGCAGCCACCCTCCTGCGTCAGGTGTTCCAGGCACCAAAAGGAAGGAGGTGGCAGCAAAATCTGGGCCCTCCCCGCCGAGGTACCCCCAGTCCCCCACCACTGGATTCCAGTTCAGGGCCAGGAGCCCTTGATAACAGAAAATCCCATGGTGCACACTGAGTACAGACCAGGCCTCCCAGATGGCAAAACAAGTTGTAAGTCTCCCCAAACAGTTGGGGTTTAAGGTCATAAGACCACCGAAGAAATCCGATAGCTGTCCTCCAGATAGGACTCAGTATACCTGAGAAGTTACTATTATGTAAAATGGCTCCCTGAATCAGAGGGTTAAAGGATTTTTCAGTAATGTGTTAATTAGTAAGCTATTTGCAAAAATCTATTTTCCTCTCATCTCATACAAACTTAAATTCCAGATGAATTAAATGTCAAAAGTTAAACTGTAGAAAAAGCCCCAGGAAAACAGAAGTCCATGTTTCCCTCTGCTCTTGCAGGAGAAGGCTTTCTAAGCATCAAAAGCAGAAAGCAAAAAAAGGAGGTTTAACTTAGAAAAAAATATTTCTCTGAACATAAACAGAAAAATAAACAGAAAACTGCTCTAAACATAGATTGTCAAGGCAAATGAATAGCAGAAAACCTTTGTGGCTCAGTTGAATCTGCCTGCAATGCAGCAGACCAGGGTTTGATCCCTGGGTTGGGAAGATCCCTTGGAGAAGGGAAAGGCTGCCCACTCCAGTATTCCAGCCTGGAGAATTCCATGGACTGCATAGCCCATGGGGTCACAAAGAGCTGGACATGACTGAGTGACTCACTTGTCAATAAAATGACACTCTCCCTAATATACAGAAACTCAGACCAAGTGTAAGACTAACATCAAGAACCAAATAAAACACATGGGCAAGAGCACAGTTTGTAAGTAGGAAATGTAAACAGGTCATGCCCGGATAATCAGGCAAGGAGAGGTTATTCTTGGCTCCTGCCTTGACTTCATTTGGCCAGAACCAGCCCTGCCATGTGTAACCCAGGTCCTTCAGCTCCCTTCCAAACCTCCCATGGGCCTCCTGAGCCCACTGACCTCAGAGGTTGCCAGACCGCCCTGCCAGTCTTTCCTGTTTGAAGGTTCCCCGAGGACCCCAACACCTGGACTGTGGACCGCCAGCTCCTGTGGGGGGAGGCTCTGCTCATCACCCCGGTGCTTGAGGCTGAGAAGGTTGAAGTCACTGGCTACTTCCCCCAGGGCACATGGTACGACCTGCAGACGGTGAGTCCTGGGGCCCCGGAGCCTGGGAGGATGGGGGAGATGGTGGAGGGGTCCTCCCCCTGGCACTGTTGGTATGGAGGGATCCTTGCTACATGAGGGCCCTCACTTGGAGCTGCTCCACTAGCATCACCTTGTATGAGCCTTGCAGGACCCATTTTCTAGATGGAGAAACTGAGGCTGGATGGGTGACTTGCCACCAAGCCGAGCCAGAACTCCAGTTGTCCTGCTTCCACACACCTGCCCCTTCTCCCATCCTCTGAGTGGCCCCACCCGAGCCCTGGCTCCTGCCTCTCTCTCTATGTCCCCACTGTGGGGCTCAGTCTCTGCTCTTGTCTCCCAAGAACAGCATAGGGTCTTGGCACTGCTCAGGACCCTTTGTGACATGACATCCCCCTCCAGGTACCAATGGACGCCTTTGGCAGCCTCCTGCCTACTGCACGCGTACGTCTGTCATCCACAGCAGGGGGCAGTGGGTGACGCTGTCCGCCCCGCTGGACACCATCAACGTCCACCTCCGGGCCGGGCACATCATCCCTATGCAGGTATCTGGACCGGGCCCCTGAGCCTATTCATCCAGCCCCGGGGCTGCTGGGCCTCCACATGCCTCTGTCCAGCTGGAGGTCTGCCCCCAGGGAGGGATGATGCTTTTGAGGACTGAGGATGATCTGGGCTGGGGAAGGACACATCCCTGCACTGACTTGCTCCCAGGCCAGGCAGAGGGGAGGGCCTTCCAGAGCTTCATTGGCTCTTCTCAGAAAACAGTCAATCTGCAAACCTCCATGGGCCTTGTGTCCTCTGAGGTGTCCCCCTGGGTCAGTGGTCTCCATGGGCCTCCAGGCTACTTGGCCGTAGACTGTCCTGCGGATCTCGCTTTCTTCCACTACGGCACTGTCCTAGCGTAGCGTTCCTCACACCTGGGTTCGGAGGCCTCCACCTGGCTTGGGACAGTGACACAGGCCACCCTCTCCCAGGGCCCTGCCCTCACGACCACAGAGTCCCGCAAGCAGCCCATGGCCCTGGCTGTGGCCCTGACAGCCAGTGGGGAGGCCCAAGGGGAGCTGTTCTGGGACGACGGGGAGAGCCTGGGGGTGCTGGATGGTGGGGACTACACGCAGCTCATCTTCCTGGCCAAGAACGTGAGTCGCATCCGCCCAGGCTGGGGGCCATCTTGGGGTGACTATCCTGACTCGGTGAGGGTAGCTGGGCCTGGGGTCCTGGGGTGGCCACCTGTCACCGGGTCAACCAGACTGAAGGGGAGAAGAGCCCATGGGCCAAGTGCCTTGACCAGAGTTCCCTGCACTGTGCCAGCATCCCAGGGGTTGCAGGGGGTGTGCTGCCCAGAGAGCCTGCCCTAGTGGGGCTTGCTGCCCCAGATCATCTGCTCACACCTCCTGTCCTCTCTCTGCTCCGGCCAGAACACCTTTGTAAACAAGCTGGTGCACGTGAGCAGTGAGGGGGCCGGCCTCAGCTGAGGAGCGTGACCATCCTGGGGGTAGCCACAGCCCCGCAGCAGGTCCTCTGCAACAGCGTTCCTGTCTCCAACTACACCTTCAGCCCTGACACGGAGGCAAGAGAGCCCACAGTTGGGCCCAGAGGGCCTATCCCTGAGGGTGGGTGAGGGGGTGGGAAATGCCAGCTGAGCTGGCATCATGGGACTCCCTGTCCAGCATGGAGAGGACACTTGAGTGTTAACAAGGGGCAGAAAGGAAGCTGAACTTCGAGTGGGAAGTTTATCCCCTTACACTTCACATCTTTCCTCTGCCCGTGTCTACGTTGTCGGCCCCTGGTTAAAGGGCAGCTTGTTTCCAAAGCAGATTGAGGCGGCCACTGCGATGAGTGCCGGGAGGGAACACAGCGAGACTCCCAGGGCTGGGTCAGGCCCCACGTCCACTGCCCAGCCACATTACAGGCTCCTGTCTGCCTCACTTCAGTTGCCAACTCAGTGTTCCTATTTCTTGTCCCCAGACTCTGGCCATCCCTGTGTCGCTGACCATGGGAGAGCAGTTTGTCATCAGTTGGTCTTAACCCAGGGCCCAGCGGTGTGCTGCTCCTTCACAGACCTCCCAGTGGCCCAGCACTTGCACCCTCAGTTGGTGGTGTAGGGGCCTTGGGTCACAAGTGCCTACCCTGAGTCACATGGCACTGATGTCCTTGAACACCCAGATCCGTTTGTGAGTCTGTCTCCCAGGCTCCGGGCCAGCAGCTTGTCTGAGTCTTCTGCCCAGATGCCAGTCAGATCGGTGCCGAGGGGTGCCCTGTATTGGAAATGTTCACCAGAAGCTTTGCTCCTCTGTAGCCTGTCACTGCAGTGTATGTGTGCACTGTCAGCCACCACTGCCCGCCTATGACGCAGAGGCGGTGCCTGGACAGGGTGGTGCCTGCATTGCAAGGCCCCCACCTCGGGAGGCCCTGCTGCTGGGACCTGATGAAAGCACAGAACTGGGGGCTGCTGCAGCCTGCTTTCTGGGCTGCTGCCCCCAACTCAGCGAGTTCACAGGACTCAGGGAACCCTCAATCTGAAGTGCAGTTATTTTCAATAAAAGGATGCACCTTAAGGTCTTGATACAGAAGTAGAGCTCCATCCTCAATGGGCCCCTGGACACTTTCGGGCAGTGTGCGTGCTTCACTGTGTGTTCTCAGAGCAGCCCCCTCACCCCAGCACGCTCTCAGGTGACCGGAGAACAGCCAGCCAGGCCTGGTGTGAGTCACCTGATGGGAGATGCGCGCCCTCCCCAACCCTGCCCAAGGGCTCTCTGGACTAAAGCTGCTACACCCACGCTTCTGTTCCCAGGCCAACCACTGATCTGCTTTTGGCCACTATAAATCAGTTTACGTTTTCTGGAATTTTCTATGAATGGAATCATATGGCGTTTTTATTTGGTGGGGGGGCTAATATTAATCCAACTGCTCTGAGATTTCATCCATGTAGTATGTGTGCTTTTTCATTGCCAAATAGTTTTCCGTGGTATGGAGGTGCCACATGGTTTATCAAATTTTAATGGCATTTACTGTTAGGAATAAAGATGTGGTCAGCAGTCGTGGACCAGTGTGAATGGACATGTTTTCATTTCTCTTGAGCAGACACCAAGCATGGCAGGGTCAGATCATATGGAGAGGGTGTGTGTATGATTGAACTGTTTTCCAAAGTGGGTGACCTGCTCTGTGCTCCTACCAGCTTCTCTGTGGCTTGGTCTAGTCTCTTCAATTTCAGTCATTCCAGTGACAGTGGATCTCATGGGTCTGATTCGTGTTCCTAATGACTGAAGATGGTGAGCATCTTTTCTTGGACTTATGTAACTCATAAATTTTCTGTGGTGAAGTGTCTGTTCAGGTATTTTGCCTATTTTTTACTTGGATTTGTTCCCCCTGAGTTATAAAATAATTTTTCCATTGCTACTGACAAGTTACCACAATCTTCCACAGCTTAAAACAACAGATGTATTCTATCACAGGTCTGTAGGTCAGAAGTCTGACTTGGTCTTACCGGGCTAAAATCAGGTGTTAGCAGGGCTGCTGCTTCCTCTCCGGAAATCAGTCTCCCGAGCATACAGGTCTGAGGTCCACCGTCACCTACACATCCTCCTGAGCTTCTAGCGGCTACTCTAGATCATAGCTCGGGGCACCAAATCCAGCAACGGTGAGCTGAATCCTCAGCATTGAGACTCTCTTCCACTCTTCCATTACACCGCTCTCTGACCCATGGTAGCCCTTCATCTCAAAATCTTTAACTTAATCTCACCTGCAAAGCCCCTCTGGCCATTTAACGTGGGATATTCACAGGTTCCAGGGATTAAGATGTGTGCGTTTGGGGGTGGGGTGGATGGGTTTCTCTCATTCCTCAGAGTGAGAGCATGGGCTCGAGAGCACAGGCTTAGTTTGCTCTGAGCCATGTGGGATCCTCCCAGATCAGGGATCAAACCTGTGTTTCCCGCATTAGTATGCAGATTCTTTACCACTGACCCATCAGGGAAGCCCTTAATAGAGACTCCTTAATAGGGATTTCTTAATAGAGACTCCTTACCTAGGACATACTCTTGCCCACAGCACTGACAGACAGTAATTCCTTGTTTGTTTTCACTATTGTCTGAAGTCCTAAGAAAAAAAATGGAAGTTGACAATTAGTAGCCCTCATACTTAGCCCTCAGTTCTGAGTTTGTCATGTTAGAACCCAATTCCAGGTGGCGCTAGTGATAAAGAACCTGCCTGCCAATGCAAGAGTCACAGGTTCAGTCCTTGGGTCAGGAAGATCTCCTGGAGAAGAAAATGGTAATCAACTCCAGTATTCTTGCCTGGAAAATCCAATGGACAGAGGAGCCTGGCTGGCTACAGTCCACGGGGTCACAAAAAGTTGGACACGACTAAGCAACTAAACACACATTTGGGGGGACCATCATTCTACCTACACACAAAATTCTTTGTATTTTCCAGTTTATCGTTTGTCAAGTATATGCTTTACAAGTATTTTCCCCCTTGCTCATGCCCTTTTTAAGTATAATTTAGAGGAAATGTTAGATTCCCCACCTGATTATTGATGCAGTTCACATACCACACAATTTACCACTTTAAAATGTACAATTCCGTACCTTTTAGTATATTTATAGAATTGTGCAACCATACGTCTAGTTCCAGAACATTTCCATCACCCGAAGAGAAGCCCTGGACCCTTTATCAGTCACCCGCCTCAGCCCCCAGAAACCGGGTACCCACTGTCTCTGTGGTTCACACGTTCAACAGGGACAGAAGCACTCGTGTGGCTGTGTGTGACTGGCTTGTCCTCAGCCTATTTCAAGGTTCAGGTTGCACCATGTGCCAGCTCTTCATCCCCTCCTACTGCCAAACAGCCATCATGTGCACTTGCATCTTTCAGTTCAGTGGGCATTTGGGTTATTTCCACACCAACTCCAACACTCAGCCACCATGGAGAGCAGCTGAACCCACTCGGCCTGTGACACTAGCAGTCCCAAATGCCCACCCACGTGCATCAGTGCAGAGAGGACGTCGCTTCCCTCCCCAACCCCTGGCGCCGCACAGCCCTTCCAGGCCTCTTTCTGGTGCCGGGGGACACTGGTGAGCACACCTGTGCAGCCCGCACTCCAGACCACTGCCGATGGCAGAGTGACGCCCTCAAAGGGGAGTATCATTCCAACGGCTCCTACTGCCCAAGAGCTGCCTTCCAGAAAGTCTGTACCTACTCACATGAACATCACACACCAACATCTTCACCAAGACTCAGGGCTAATGGTTATGAAACCATTGGAAATCACATACCACTCTTGAATCATTCCCAAGGGTACACTTCTATGGACGTATGAATTTGTTTCTTTACTTGACAACATCTGATTTAGGCTGAGTTTCTCGGGTGTCTTCCCTTGAGGCTTGTTTCTTGTCGGCCCCTCCTCAACCAAGACAGGTGGGCTCATTAACCCAGAGAAGCCTGGCTGTGAACTGTTCCTTAGAGTTATCCACCCAGGGATCCTATCTTGCCCTATGCACCCAGGCACACAGACCCAGGCCAATCCAAAGAAAAGTACTGATGGTCTGACTCCCCCCACCTGCCATCCTCAAAGAAATGGGATTGGGTTCTAATCTGGGGAAGTGTGGAGAGGCCAGGCAGCTTACCATTTCTATTTTACCATCTTAAAGGTCAAAATTCAGAGTAAAAGGAGATCATACAGACAGTAAAAGCTGGGTCCACCTTAAGAAATACAAATTAGAATTACGGGAAAATTTTTAAATGTTTAATGAAAAAGCAATGCATTATTTACACGTGGGTAAGAAAAGGTGGCCCCATCTCCAGAGTTCATTCTGGGGTGAGGTGGTGGGGAGAGAGGTGCTTTGAGAACCCCGTTAAATAGAAACCGCCTCTAAATATTTCCAAACTGATACAAAATAGATGAAGAGGCTCCAGTGAGCAGATTTTTCAGATCAGATCAGCAACTGAAAGTGAAGAAAGATAAACAATAAGAAATAATACAAACAAAATGAAAATTTATAAAGTTAACTAAAAGCTCACAAAAGACTTCATAAAAACAAAGCAAAATGGGAAAACCTCAAGTGCCCCAAACTAGGAACCAGGAAGTTCTTCCTACAACAATCACAGACAGACTTAGGGTCTCACCGTTCATGGGCATCTCGTCAATCTGAGTGGAGTAGTACTGCTCGATGTCTCTGAGGATGCGGATATCATCATTCTTTACAAAATTAATGGCCACACCCTTTCGGCCGTATCGACCTGATCGCCCAATTCTTTAAGAATAAAGCAAAATCACTTTTGTAAACATGGCAAAGAAGGTTTCAGTACATCCACCAACAAGAATGAAACCAAGGAAAAACTTGCATGGCGTACCTGTGTATGTACAGCTCTCTGTTGTTGGGCAGGTCATAGTTAATGATGAGGGACACCTGGGGCACGTCCAGCCCCCGGGCCCAGACGTCTGTAGAAATGAGCACTCGGCTGCAGAAAGAAAGGCATTTGAGACAGTCGCCTAGCATAAAAGGGTCAGACCAGCTAGGAGAACACTAAGGCTCCTCGTACTGGTCCCTCTGCAGGCTGAAGCATGCGGGACGGCACCAGAAAGCCCCATTCAGAAGGCGTGCTTTACTTAGTTACTTAAATCATGTGTTTATCTCACTAAAAAAATATATATGTGTGTATATACACACACATATACAGGCTATCTTTTACTCTATTACATTTATTTAGAGCAACCACTACTTGGTAAGGACATTTTACTTCTGTTAGCGAAAAATCAAGTACACCAGCCTCACTGATTTTGGTGCACAACACAGTGTCTTCTAATTAGAAGTGCAACTCACACCACTCCGTCCTTCTCAAAGGACAGCATCTGTCACACCACAGACCCATGCTATCCAATGCTGAGTGGCTCACAAAGCACCGAGTGGCTGGTCTGAAATGAGATTGCCTGAAGTTGTAAAATTCACACTATATTTGGATACTTAATACCAAAGGGGGGGGGGGCAGAAAACCTCATTAATATTTTTAATGCTGATTATATGTTGAAATGATATACAGGATTAAATAACATATGTTTACTTGATTTACATTCTTACTGGATATCACTGGTATAGAAACATTCAAAGTTTGAAGGGACCATAGAACAGGAAAAAAAGTTCAAAAAAACAGGAGAGGTGTTGCTACCAGACAATCACACAAAACTGGAGCCCCAGAGGGACAGCAAAGAATGGAACCAGAGCACCACCTGAGGAGTGAGGCCAAGAGCCATATAAACTCCAAACAGGAGGAGTAAAACTGAATCACACATGGATCCAGGAGGGTGAAAACCACTGAAACAAAACACAAACGAAACAGACCTAAGGAGCAGCCTGCAGAAAAGACACTGTTTTCATAGGCGTGGTGTCTTGACAGGAACAATGGCAACCAAGAAACACCAAACACGGAAGGCCAACTGCACCAGGTCACTTCATAAGGGATATGAGTGCCCAGAGTTTGATGTCCACAGGACTCCTGGGAC
>SJYC01140048.1:0-62459 GCA_006408675.1 Madoqua kirkii | reverse complement strand
CCCCCAGAAAACCGGGTACCCACTGTCTCTGTGGTTCACACGTTCAACAGGGACAGAAGCACTCGTGTGGCTGTGTGTGACTGGCTTGTCCTCAGCCTATTTCAAGGTTCAGGTTGCACCATGTGCCAGCTCTTCATCCCCTCCTACTGCCAAACAGCCATCATGTGCACTTGCATCTTTCAGTTCAGTGGGCATTTGGGTTATTTCCACACCAACTCCAACACTCAGCCACCATGGAGAGCAGCTGAACCCACTCGGCCTGTGACACTAGCAGTCCCAAATGCCCACCCACGTGCATCAGTGCAGAGAGGACGTCGCTTCCCTCCCCAACCCCTGGCGCCGCACAGCCCTTCCAGGCCTCTTTCTGGTGCCGGGGGACACTGGTGAGCACACCTGTGCAGCCCGCACTCCAGACCACTGCCGATGGCAGAGTGACGCCCTCAAAGGGGAGTATCATTCCAACGGCTCCTACTGCCCAAGAGCTGCCTTCCAGAAAGTCTGTACCTACTCACATGAACATCACACACCAACATCTTCACCAAGACTCAGGGCTAATGGTTATGAAACCATTGGAAATCACATACCACTCTTGAATCATTCCCAAGGGTACACTTCTATGGACGTATGAATTTGTTTCTTTACTTGACAACATCTGATTTAGGCTGAGTTTCTCGGGTGTCTTCCCTTGAGGCTTGTTTCTTGTCGGCCCCTCCTCAACCAAGACAGGTGGGCTCATTAACCCAGAGAAGCCTGGCTGTGAACTGTTCCTTAGAGTTATCCACCCAGGGATCCTATCTTGCCCTATGCACCCAGGCACACAGACCCAGGCCAATCCAAAGAAAAGTACTGATGGTCTGACTCCCCCCACCTGCCATCCTCAAAGAAATGGGATTGGGTTCTAATCTGGGGAAGTGTGGAGAGGCCAGGCAGCTTACCATTTCTATTTTACCATCTTAAAGGTCAAAATTCAGAGTAAAAGGAGATCATACAGACAGTAAAAGCTGGGTCCACCTTAAGAAATACAAATTAGAATTTACGGGAAAATTTTTAAATGTTTAATGAAAAAGCAATGCATTATTTACACGTGGGTAAGAAAAGGTGGCCCCATCTCCAGAGTTCATTCTGGGGTGAGGTGGTGGGGAGAGAGGTGCTTTGAGAACCCCGTTAAATAGAAACCGCCTCTAAATATTTCCAAACTGATACAAAATAGATGAAGAGGCTCCAGTGAGCAGATTTTTCAGATCAGATCAGCAACTGAAAGTGAAGAAAGATAAACAATAAGAAATAATACAAACAAAATGAAAATTTATAAAGTTAACTAAAAGCTCACAAAAGACTTCATAAAAACAAAGCAAAATGGGAAAACCTCAAGTGCCCCAAACTAGGAACCAGGAAGTTCTTCCTACAACAATCACAGACAGACTTAGGGTCTCACCGTTCATGGGCATCTCGTCAATCTGAGTGGAGTAGTACTGCTCGATGTCTCTGAGGATGCGGATATCATCATTCTTTACAAAATTAATGGCCACACCCTTTCGGCCGTATCGACCTGATCGCCCAATTCTTTAAGAATAAAGCAAAATCACTTTTGTAAACATGGCAAAGAAGGTTTCAGTACATCCACCAACAAGAATGAAACCAAGGAAAAACTTGCATGGCGTACCTGTGTATGTACAGCTCTCTGTTGTTGGGCAGGTCATAGTTAATGATGAGGGACACCTGGGGCACGTCCAGCCCCCGGGCCCAGACGTCTGTAGAAATGAGCACTCGGCTGCAGAAAGAAAGGCATTTGAGACAGTCGCCTAGCATAAAAGGGTCAGACCAGCTAGGAGAACACTAAGGCTCCTCGTACTGGTCCCTCTGCAGGCTGAAGCATGCGGGACGGCACCAGAAAGCCCCATTCAGAAGGCGTGCTTTACTTAGTTACTTAAATCATGTGTTTATCTCACTAAAAAAATATATATGTGTGTATATACACACACATATACAGGCTATCTTTTACTCTATTACATTTATTTAGAGCAACCACTACTTGGTAAGGACATTTTACTTCTGTCTAGCGAAAAATCAAGTACACCAGCCTCACTGATTTTGGTGCACAACACAGTGTCTTCTAATTAGAAGTGCAACTCACACCACTCCGTCCTTCTCAAAGGACAGCATCTGTCACACCACAGACCCATGCTATCCAATGCTGAGTGGCTCACAAAGCACCGAGTGGCTGGTCTGAAATGAGATTGCCTGAAGTTGTAAAATTCACACTATATTTGGATACTTAATACCAAAGGGGGGGGGGGCAGAAAACCTCATTAATATTTTTAATGCTGATTATATGTTGAAATGATATACAGGATTAAATAACATATGTTTACTTGATTTACATTCTTACTGGATATCACTGGTATAGAAACATTCAAAGTTTGAAGGGACCATAGAACAGGAAAAAAAGTTCAAAAAAACAGGAGAGGTGTTGCTACCAGACAATCACACAAAACTGGAGCCCCAGAGGGACAGCAAAGAATGGAACCAGAGCACCACCTGAGGAGTGAGGCCAAGAGCCATATAAACTCCAAACAGGAGGAGTAAAACTGAATCACACATGGATCCAGGAGGGTGAAAACCACTGAAACAAAACACAAACGAAACAGACCTAAGGAGCAGCCTGCAGAAAAGACACTGTTTTCATAGGCGTGGTGTCTTGACAGGAACAATGGCAACCAAGAAACACCAAACACGGAAGGCCAACTGCACCAGGTCACTTCATAAGGGATATGAGTGCCCAGAGTTTGATGTCCACAGGACTCCTGGGACCAATCCTGCTGGACTGCCTCCTTCAACATCAGGAGATGTTTTAAGATGAAGTAGACATTTTCAGAGACCAGCTGACACAAACTAAATACAGAGACACTCTTCAGGCAGAAGGAAATGCAGCCCTGGCAGAAGCTGCTTAGAGATAAAGCAAAGAGAGACGAATGACGCGTGTGGTCAGCACGAGGCATTTATGGTGTGAATTAGACCCGTTTCGCCACATGAAGCAAACACGTCTTGTGGGAGTTGAAATACATGCAAATTAAAATACATGAAAACAGCGACAGAAGTCTAGAGGGTCACTGAAGTCAAGGGTTTCAAGTTCTCTATACCCTCAGGGGAGGGTATAAAAGTACCATCAACCATAGTTGCTGATAACGCTTAAGCATCATCAGCAGCTAAATAACACAAAAAAATAAAATATAAACATTTTCCAAAATAAAAAGTGAAGAAAGGAATAACAAGAATAAAATCCAAATTAAAGAAACGACAAGTAAAATACACTTAGAGATAGACAATTTTATCTTATAAAATTTAAAACCAAATATAAGAGCCCTGGAAAATTGATGCTTTCAAACTGTGGTGCTTGAAGAGTCCTTCGGATAGCAAGGAGATCAACCAGTCAGTCCTAAAGGAAATCAATCCTGAATATTCACTGGAAGGGCTGATGCTCAAACTGAAGCTCCAATATTTTGGCAACCTGATGTGAAGAGTTGACTCATTAGAAAAGACCCTGATGATGGGAAAGACTGAAGGCAACAGGAGAAGGGGGAAGCAGAGAATGAGATGGTTGGATACCATCACCAACTCAATGGACATGAGTTTGAGCAAACTCCAAGAGATAGTGAAGGACAGGGAAGCCTGGCATGCTGCAGTCCATGGGGTCACAAAGAGTTGGATACAACTGAGTAACTGAACAACAAACAACAAAACTGGGCTAAATATTCCAATTAAAAGATAGCAATCATCATTAGATTAAAAGAAAAGGAAAAACAGAGATTTCTTTGGTGGTCCACAGGCTAAGACTCTTAGCTCCCAATTCAGGGGGCCTGGGTTCAATCCCTGGTCGGGGAACAAGACCACACAAGCCACAACTAAAGATTCCACAAGCTGCAACTAAGACCTGGCACAGTCAAATAAACCAATTAACTTTGTTTTTAAAGGAGCGGAAAACAAAACCCAAAACACTATGCTGGTTGTACGAAATCCATCTGAAGCTTAAATCTGGAAACCAGATGTGAAGGAAGAAAGGTGGCACTACGGAGACACCGAGCACTCGGAGCTGATGTGCAGGAAGAAAGGTACACTAAGGAGGCTGGCGCAGACGAGCAGGGTTCGGGACAGGCCCGAGTAAAGCGGGGCAGGTACTTCCAAGGTAGCGGCTAAATCCTCCAGATGTCTAGGAATTCTGAACTCAAACACAAGCAGTACCCCCAAGAGAAAGACCAGCACTCTCAACACAGATGAAACAGAGTCAAGGGGAGAGGAATAAGGATGCAGGTCTGAGAAACACAATTAACCAACTGAAAGCCAACAGGCACAGCCAGGACACAGGGCGCCTGCACAGTGCAGAACCCCTCCAGTCCGAGCACAAAGAATGGCCTCAAGACAACCCCATGCTGGGCCACAAGGCGACTCTGAATGCACACCAAGGGGAAGAAATCATACAAACCGGGTTCGCCAGCTGTGGTGGGATTAAGATAAAACCAATACAAAAGGATAAACAGAAAATCCCCATTTTTTTTGGAAACAAGAAAAATATGCTTCTAAATCAGACAACTGACGCTCTAGTTAAGGTCAGTTCTCACCTCAGCCTAGCCTATCACATCACAGTGGCTGCCCTGCTCACCAAGCATGTCAGCGACCTCCCGGAGCTCAGGTAACACCCCGTAAATGCTGGCCCGCGGCCCCAGCGCAGGAGCAGAGGGCGCACCCAGCCCACCTGGCCCCGGACCGGAACTCCTTCATGATGGGCCCCAGCGCGGGAGCAGAGGGTGCACCCAGCCCACCTGGCCCCGGACCGGAACTCCTTCATGATGGACTCTCGCTCCTTCTGGGGCATGTCCCCGTGCATGGACGACACGGTGAAGTTGGCTTCCCGCATCTTCTCCGTCAGCCAGTCAACCTGCAGATGGAACAGACAGGGGCTCAAAGACCAAACCAGAGACTGGATTCAGGATTTCATCTCAATTACCTGCAGGACCAATACAAATGCTCATAAAACAAATGTTCTTAAAACTCACACTGACCTTCACTGGATGTGTAGAAAACTTGTATTTGCCCAGCAAATATTGGGGCAAAAATTCTCTTTAAAAAAAGTCATATATATGTGTGTCAATGTTCGCATTAGAAATTTAAATTCCAATCTTTTTTGGAATGTAGTCCAAATCCTCCTTTTCCAAGGAAAGTTGCCAGGGTTCTCAGCTCTACCCGCACATCAGCATCACATGGGAGCTCACAGAATGCAGGCTCCAGTGCCATCCAAACCAGTGATCCTGAGCCTACAATCACGGGACCAGACCAACACCTGGTACACATGTTCCCTGGACACACTCACTTGTCCACCCATCACTCACGGCAACTTTGATCTAAAGGGCAAAGCCAAGTGTATGCTCAGAGACCATGTACCCAGAGCCTAAAACATGTACTTCTGGCCTTCAAGAGAAAGAGTCTAAGTTCTATGATTTTCGTTTTTTGTTTTGCCACAAGGACATTAAAGAGCCAGGACA
This sequence comes from Madoqua kirkii, assembly GCA_006408675.1. Classification (NCBI taxonomy): domain Eukaryota; kingdom Metazoa; phylum Chordata; class Mammalia; order Artiodactyla; family Bovidae; genus Madoqua; species Madoqua kirkii. The sequence goes on along the minus strand of SJYC01140048.1, from coordinate 56,922 downwards.
AGCACGCACCTTCCTCTTGGTGTTACAGAAGATGACAGCCTGTGTGATAGTCAGTGTGTCGTAGAGGTCACACAGGGTGTCAAACTTCCACTCTTCCCGTTCCACAGCCACAAAAAACTGCTTGATCCCTTCGAGAGTCAGTTCATCACTGGAGGACAAAGACAATTTTGTCAACTCATCCCTCCAACCCAAACGAGAGCACACACAGCCCAGGTGCCACTCCAGGTGCCGGCCTGAACCCTGGCAGCACAGGAGTATGGTCATCAGATCCCCACCCCTCCCACCTGCCACATCCTCCCAGGAGTCACCACTTCCACTAAATGAGCCCAAGCTCGGGGTTAGGCTGAACCTTTAACCACACCTTGTATATGGTTCTAAACAAAATGTTTGGCTGTTTAATAGAATATACATTTTACTCCCAGCAACAAATAATCTCACTGATAAATAAATACTATCAGCAAATTTTTATTACCAAATCAAAGGAGAATATATAAAAGTTTGCTTTTCAAAAGAGAAAAGTCAAAAGAATTTTCATGTTCTGTACAGATGTGAGAGTTGGACCATAAAGAAAGCTGAGAGCCAAAGAACTGACCCTTTTGAACTGTGGTGCTGGAGAAGACTCGAGAATCCCTTGGACTGCAAGGAGATCAAACCAGTTAATCCTAAAGGAAATCAGTTCTGAATATTCATTGGAAAGACTGATGCTAAAGTTCCAAACTTTGGCCACCTGAGGCAAACAACTGACTCACTGGAAAAGACCCTGTTGCTGGGAAAGACTGAAGGCAGAAGGGGACAACAGAAGATGAAATGGTTGGATGGCATCACTGACTCGATGGACATGAGTCTGCGCAAGCTCCAGGAGTTGGTGATGGACAGGGAAGCCTGGCATGCTGCAGTCCATGGGGTCGCAAAGAGTCGGACACCACTGAGCAACAGAACTGAACTGAAAACCTGATACAATGACGCTATGTTTCAGTCTCTCTTGAGAAACAGGGTATCCTCACCGTTTTACCAAGATGCGGATGGGGTCGGTCATGAACTTGTTGGTCATCTCGAGGATCTCATGGGGCAGTGTGGCACTGATAAGCACCACCTGTGTGGCTGGGGGCAAGTACCTGTACACGTCGTAGATCTGTTCTTTGAAACCTGGGATGAGGAATGAGACACACAGGAACTTTTAAGGCTATACACTCTGACACAAGTCACACATCAATTGTTCATTTAATTAGATGTAGCACTGTGGTTTTAAGGTGAGGATTTCACAAGCAATCTTCTTATAAAGCTGGACCGAATTCTCACATCCCCTCTTCTCTCCCTGGTGAGCTCTGGGGACCATGATCTCACCAAGAGTCCTGGATGCCAACAGTTAAGCAACAGAAACCTGAGCCCATAACCCTGGGCCTCTGCCAGGTGGTTATACCTCAGTTCCAGCTGTTGGTGCCCTGAGGATGTACACCCATGGTGGCCAAACCTGCCATATTTTAAGTATGAAATCCAGAGATCTGGACTTTCACCAAAAAATCTTCAATTAAAAAACCACCCCATTCAAAACCAATCTCCCACAGATACTGAGTCATGTTGTACACCTGAAAATGTTAGACATCAGTGATATCTTGACTTAAAACCTCCCTATTAATGCAACTAGTTTACATTAGTTCAAAGGGTAGAGGATGAATAAAATCTGCTGGCAAGCAGGACCTGACCCTCCGGTCACCACACCACCACCTCTGCAGGACGGGCTTAGGAGATAGCACATGAGAAGGGAGCAGGCAGCTGCGAGGCCCTGACTGCTGAGATCAGGCGTCCAGACGCTGTATTTCCAGTGCATTCCCAGCTGACACAGATGTTGCTGGTCTAGAGACCTCACTTTGTAGTAACTGTACCTTAACTTAGCTGACAAGCAGGACCTCCAGGTAAGGGGCCCCAGACAGACGTGGGGTGGAGGGCAGCTCCGAGGGACACCATTAGCCTCTAGGTTCTAAGAGAACAGCTCAAGGACCAGGGACCAGAAAAACACCTGGGAAGAACCCCACGAGTTACTGGTGACTCCTGAGAAGGAAACTATCCCCTTTACACTCGGCGACCAGACTATCTAGAGATGACCCACCCGGGCCCCTGACATGGAAGTAAGCCTGCAGAGGGGGGTGCGCAGGAACAGAGGCGTGATGATTCTGAGGTGCTGGGCACATCTGCTGCTGCGCCAAGCTGGCAGCTGTCTTTACACGTTTCCCAGGCACTGTGTTAAGAGCACAACTGCTGACACGAAGGGATCCTCACTTATTTGTCCTCATGTATTTTAGTAGAAATACACGAAATACATCCCAATTCTAGAAAACTCGTTATTCATACCTTTATTCAACATTTCATCAGCCTCATCCAAAACCAACATCTTGATAGCACGTGTCCTCAAACTCCTGCGACGAATCATATCTATAAAATTAGATTTCCAAATAAGTAGAGGTCAGGTTTTAAGTAAAGAGCCGGCCATTTCAACCAGTTTTCATCACATTTCAGGGACCTTCTCTCCACTTCTTAAAAGTTACTCAAATGCAAAAAGTTATCAGGTAGCGTATCAAAATGAAAATAGTCCTCTATCACTGAAGCACTTTTTACAGACAAAAAAAATTAATCACCAAAGACACGCCCAGGTGTGCCGGCGACAACGTGCTGTCCGTAGTCCAATTTCCTGATGTCCTCCCCCACATTGGTGCCCCCGATGCAGGCATGGCACTGGACGTTCATGTAGTCACCCAAAGCAAGCAGGCCCTGAATTAAAACACAGGTTCATGTCCAAGGTCTCCAAGACCACTCTAAAGTCAGAAACATCTGAGTTTTCCCCAAATGAAGACTGCTTCTCTTCTAATTTAAAATGACCATCACGTATTGTTTATGCTATCACTTCTATCATAAAACTACAGACAGCCTAAGTCTTCTCCTTTCACTCTTTTCTGCACCAGAATGAAGTTAGTTTTACTGTTTTTTTATTATAAAAGCAGTATGTATTAGAAACTAAAGAAAAATAAGAAAACATGCAAAATTCACAATCCTACCACCCAGAGACAATATTAACATCTTAACAAACACATTTCTATTTCCAGTGTTTACACTATAAAAACAGAAGAGTTACAATTATTTTTATTAAGATGGACTTTTTTTGAAAAAAAAAATATAATTGTAAGATTGCAAAAAAAACTAAGGGGAATCACACAAGCAGAACTAAAGATGACTTCATACAAACTACTGATTCATGGCAAAACATGAGGAATCAGGGGGGAAAAACCCAATAGAAGAGAATAAACAGATTCAATTAAGTCAATCAGTTGGCTTGACCAGTGTGAATGGCAGAGGGAGGTTAGGGATGACACCTATATACTGACTCCAGACATCCCCAAACCCAAGCTTAGTCAGAAATCACACAGACTTCAGTCAGCCCTCCCTATCCTTGGAGCCACCTAAGTTCAGATCAGGCAGTACTGTAGTACGTACTCATTTTTAAAAACCTGCATATAAATAGGATTCACACAGTTCAAACTCATGTAGTCAAGGACCAAGTGTATTTGCAAATACGATGTTGCCATCTTTAACCAACTCACCTTCTGGATCTGTACAGCTAACTCTCTTGTTGGAGCCAAGATCAAAGCCTGAGTTTCACGAACCTAGGAAAATAATTTTTGTCAGAAAATAGAGAACCTTGGAGAAGGAAATGGCAACCCACTCCAGTATTCTTGCATAGAGAATCTGAGGGATGGTGGAGCCTGGTGGGCTGCCATCTATGGGGTCGCACAGAGTCAGACACAACTGAAGCGACTTAGCAGCAGCAGCAGCAGGGTTGTATAACCATCACCACTATCTGATTCCAGAATATTTTCATCAGGCCAAAAAGAAACCCGGTTAATATTAAGCAGTCATTCTTCATGCTCCCCTTTCCCCAGCATCGGCAACCACTAATCTACTTTCTGTTTCTATAGATTTGCCTGTTCTGGACATTTCATATAAAAGGAATCAGACAATATGTGCCCTTTTATGTCTTGGCTTCTTTCATTTAGAATAGTGTTTCAAGGTTCATTTGTGTTGCAACATATATTACTACTTCATTCCTTTTTATGGCAAAACAATATTTCATTGTATGAATATACAACATTTTAAGATCTAAAAAAAAAAAAAAGAAAATAGAGAACCTTAGTATTTTCGAGGTGTGTGTGTGTTAGTTGCTCAGTTGTGTCCGACTCTTTGCATCCCCATGGATGGTAGCCCACCAGGTTCCTCTGTCCATGGAATTCTCCAGGCAAAAATACTGGAGTGGGGTGCCATTCCCCCAGGTAGACTGCACATATTCAGACTCAGATCTATTCTGAATATCACCTCATGTAAACCACACATCTAATTTCAGGGAAGCATGTCTGAATATTACTTAAACCAGATAACCAGCAATAATGAGGTATACTAGTCAGGATTCTTGTTTGCAGACAAGGATTTCCACTAGTTAAAAAAAAAACCTCCCAATTTACAGACATAGAAAACCATATGGGAAAGGGTGGGGAGCAGAATAAAATAGGAGTTTGGAAATAAAATATAAACACTACTATATACATAAAATAGATAACTTATAATGGAAAAGAATCTTTAAAAGTATATATGTATGTGTATATATATCCACACACACATCTGAAACACTTTACTGTACATCTGAAACTAATGTAGCACTGCAAATCAACTGCATTTCAATAAAATTTTTAAAAACTGTTTAAATAAAAAGGGATTTCTGACAGGATATTAGCTCAGATACTAGTGTACAATTAAGATTCTCTTAAAAAATGTTTACTCAGTACTAGATATATTTAAGAACTGTACTTCTTGAACACTGTAGATACAGAAGGTAAAGGAAGTATTTCCAAGGATTAAAGTTTAAGATTACCTGAATATCCAAACACTGGAGGACAGAAATACTGAAGGTGGCTGTTTTGCCTGTACCAGACTGAGATCTAGTAAAGAAAACACAGACAGCTGGGATGTAGACTGCTGGGCTCCATGCCACTGCTCCCATTCACGCACCCCCTGCTGCAGCAGTGCTCTGAGGCGGTGGGCTGCAGAAGCACATAGGCAGGTTCTTCCAAGGAGAGTCCCCCCTTCACTGACCCCAATGCCCTAACCAACACCTTAACTACAAGGGGGTGGACTTAGGCACAACCTTTAAATCACAAGTGATAAGGACAGTAAAAGTGACCTTTGCATCAGGGGGTTACAGATCGGCAGAATCTGCAGAATGGGTGTTCCAGGCAGCACAAAAGGATTACCTTTTATATAATTCTTTTCTACAATTTCAGACTTTTTTTTTGGTAAATAAGTCTTTAAAAATAAGGCAAATCAGAAATAAAGCTATTAAAAGAGTATTAATGTATAGTTACATATGCCAAACAATAGGTAAGTAAATCTGGCTTAAAGAAAAAAAAAAAAAAATGCTTTCTAGAGTGGAGGACACAAAAATAAAAACAGCCCATAGCTGAAGTCCAGTCAAGAGCTAGTAGGGGCGTTTGAATGGAGAAGCACTGAACTACAAACTCCTGGGCTGACTAGCACCTGACTCCTACTGCATGTGCAGACTTACTGCGCAATGACATCTCTTCCTTTAATTATCTGCTTAATAGCTCGCTGCTGGATTGCTGATGGTTTTTCAAAACCTGTAAATTAAAACAAAACAATGAGCTCTAGCCACTAGGACAGCATACTTAAAACCATAACTGGAGCTCCTTGTGGGGAAGATGGTATCTTTTTAAAATTCCCCACCCACTCCTAACCCAATGTCCAATATACTAAGCTCAGAAGAACTGCTACTGAATGAAGTACTAGGCTGAAGGGGATTTTCATAACATACAATCTTATTTATACAGAAACAATCTCTAAGGAACATTGTTGCAAAACAGAGAGACCTGAGGTTAAAAAAAGAATGTCTGTGGTTACTCCTGGAGAATGAGGGACAGGGAGGCTCACACTTTACTCCAATTATTTGTGTACTGTTTGGCTACATTATAATAACCTGCACTGCTGGGGGTTCTGCAACATTACTTTTTAAGATAAAAAGGGAGGATAAACCAATCAGTACTGTAGTCACCACTCATCCAATCAGTAAGAAGTCTGCAAGTTGTTCATATCACCTACAACTCCATTTCATCTACTGCTTGGATCATATTCCTGACTATGCAGCTACATGAACTACAACATCATCCCTCTATTGTGCAAGAAAATAAACATAGCATACCTCAAGTTCTGGTAGTTTTCTAAAATATAATCCACTTTCCTATCTAACACAAAAGCAAATGTAACAGATGAATTAAACCCCTCATGATGAATTAAACCCCTCATGATGGATTGGGAAATTAAACACTGTTTTTAGGGCAGCGATGTTCTGGGGACCCAGAGGCAGATAGGGCTCTCAGCCACACTACCAGGCCTGGCTGCTATGGCTCTTCAACTCCCATTCCCTCAGCACCTTCTCTGTGCTGAACTGTCACAGTGTCAGAGACTGCTGGATAGATGTCTGTCCCAGTCCCAGGCATTAGGCACAAGTGCTGATCACTCCCATCTGCATCCCCAACCCCACCTCTTCTCAGGCTCCCCAGCTGCCTCCTTTACACGTCCCACAGGATAGTTCACAGGTCCCTCAAGCTCCACTCATCCAGTAAGAGTTCCCTCCAGTGTCCCCCACCAGAAGAGAAGGAATCACCACCTACCCAGTTATTCACACACCCAGGACTTTCCTCTGAGCCTCATATTCAACCCATAATCAAACCCTGTCAGCACTCCATTTCCAACACAATACATCGCTTCCCCGGACTGGAACAAAAGCCTCTTAACATGCCCTGATTCCTCTCCTGCCTGGCCTCCCCGTTTTCAGACACCCAGGACCACCTCTGTAACTGTAAATCGGATCCCACCACTTCCCTGTTTAGAACCCTCCAAAGGCCCCACTGGACTTAGAAATAAAATTCAAATTCTTCATCATCTGGCACCAGGCTTTGTTGGCTGTGCCCCTCCCGCGCCCCAATCTTGCCCCTAGGTTCCCAGGACAGGGGGAACTCTTTTTCTTCTTGGAATACACAAGGCTTCAGGCTGCAGGGCCCTGGGACCAGCTTCTCTCTCTGCTCGGTTCTACCATAATCTACTCATAACGGGCTTTGTCCCAGATCTCAGGTCAGGTGCCAACCTGGGAGATCCCAAACCTAACTGCCCTATTAACTCTCTCCTCCCCCAGTCATGCTTGATTCAGTTAACCCGCTTTATTTTCTTCGTAGTTATTACCACTTTCTGCCAAATGCAACTTAAGCTCCCTAGACCTGTCTGGTTCACTGCTAAGCCCTCAGTGCCTAGAGCCGCGCACGTTCTAGCACCTGTTAGTTACAAGACAGTCATCCACTGAATGAATGACCTGGGAGTGCACCCTGCAGCCCTCGCGGGACCCAGCACGGCGCCATGCCGAGAGAACACTCGAATAGCCGACACAAACGCGAGTAGGGCTCCCGGACTAAGCCTCACCTCCGACCGCCAGCCCCCAGGGCCGCAGGACCTCCGTCTCGGGCCCCGCCCCCGGCCAGGCGCCTGCTCTCTCCGTGGGCGCCCCCAGCCCGCGCCCCGAGCCCACCTACCGTAGGCATAGATGCCGCGCAGCAAATCCTCCCGCAGGCCCATGGTGTCGAACGTGGGAGTCACGTCCACCTCCTCGCTAGTCTCGAATTCCACTTTGGTCATGTCTTCTTCTTTGAGCAGCCGCTTCCGCGCCGAACCCGAGGTCGCCATCGTGGCCGTAGCCGCCATGATACCGAACCGGCTGAAAGCCGAACGCGCGCCGCAGCGGAAATCGGAAGCAAGACCCCGCGCCGCCGCCGCCAGGAAGTGACGTCATCACGCGTGCGTACGAGCGTGCGTCGGGGCCACTCCTCGGAAGGGGCGGGCGCTCCTTGTCACGTGAAAGGGGAACGGAGGCCGGCCGCAGAGGGAGAGGCGGTGCTGTGTCTCTCGCTAGGGAGGGCCTCGCGTGGGATCTTGCAGGGCCGAACTCTACTGTGTACACTCCTAAGCTTAATCGGTGCGGAGGCAGCGGGGCGCCGAGGAGCCTACCACGTGGGGTCCTGTTGGGTGGGTTCTCGGGCTGAATTGGTTTCCCTCCCGCCCCGTGTTTCCGGGATTTTCTGTTCGGGACCGTAAACCTGTAGTCCCTGCAGACGGGATTGCAGGCCGCTCCAGTACGCCCGTGCTCCGGGCGAAATGCCCCTAGTGGCCCTGCTTCGAGTGGGAACTTGGGCGCACATCCCCAACCCTGCACCGGCACACGCGTTATTACTCGTTATCACTGCCTTCTGATGGAAACCCCCACTGTACATCGTCTGATTTGAAAAATCTGGAATCTAACTGCCTGCTTGTCAGCTCTCACTGTAACCACCCCGCCCCCCAATCCTATGCCGGTTTTTAACCTGCTAATGGAAAAGCTCCTACCCGGGGTCGACTGTGGGAGAGTAAGGCTTCTGAGACGGTCCCCAGCTCCAAGGCCTCCAAGACTGGTCGCGTGACCTTGGACTGCGTCTCCTTGTTTTTGAGTCCCTGTATTCCGCGTATCTGATGGCGGCGCTAATAAATCCCGCCTTGTAGAAAAGATGGCCCTGGAGGTGATGGCTTTCGGTTGCCCTGTAGAATAGTACCAGCTATGGCATCTTACCCTAAACTTCTCTAAGTGCCTCTAAGAATCCGGCTCCGCAGAATGGGCTTCTGAACTACCGTCGCTACCTGCCGCGGGTTCATCTGTTTCGTGAGAGAATAGCGTCTTTAACTTCGTGAAACAAACTTCCCCAGGTGCCAGCTCTGTCCTTTACCATTGTTTGCTTGCCTCACATCACTGTGGTGGTTTAGTCACTAAGTCGTGACCGACTCTGCGACCCCGTGAACTGTAGCCAGCCAGATTCTCTGTCCATTAGCTTTTCCAGGCAAGAATACCGGACTGGGCTGCCATTTACTTCTCCAGAGGATCTTCTCCCAACTCAGGGATGGAACCTGTTTGGCAGGCGAATTCTTTATTGCTGAGCCAGCCCGGAAGCCCCTCCAATCACTAGCCATATCTTTAATCTGCAACCTCTTTCCAGAACTGCTTGAACTGCTGGCCTCTTGTGAATGTTAATTTAGTGAAAACTAGGTAATCACTTTATCCACTAAACCAGGCACAGTAGAAAGCAGAGGTTTGCAGTATGTTGACAGCAAATGATCCCTGGGTTGGGAAGATCCCCTGGAGGAAGGCATGGCAACCCACTCCGGTCTTCTTGCCTGGAGAATCTCCGTGAACAGAGGAACTTGGCGGGCTACAGTCCATGGGTTTGCAAAGAGTCGGACATGACTGAGCGACTAAGCACAGCACACAGACAGCAAACAAGTAAAGGGGGTGGGGTCTTCTGACACTCTGGCCCTGAGGTATAAATATGTTCATGTAATCTTTTAAACGTGCCTGATGAGGTTGCAGTATAAGCGCAGAGTCCTAGCCACTGGACCATCAGGGAATTCCCTGAAACACACTGCTTTATTACCAGAAGATGAGGATAACCTAAGCAACAGTGTGTTGGAACAAGCTGGCTCTTCACGCTTGTTAAAATATTTTCTCTGTGTAGGCATGTTATACTGGACCGAAGCTTCCACCCAAGTTGACCCTTGAGCAACATGGAGGTTGGGGCGCCAACTCTCTGCATTGTTGAAAATCTGAGTATAATCTTTGACTTACTGCAAACTTAACTACTGTTGACCAGAAGCCTTACCCATAATACAAATAGTCTTTAACACACATTGTATTTCTATGAATTATACACTGTATTCTTAACAATAAAGTAAGCTAAACAAAAGAAAATATTATTAAGAAAATCATAGGGGACTTCCCTGGTGGTCCAGTGGCTAAGATTCTGCTCCCAGTGCAGGGGCCCAAGGTAGATCCCTGATCAGGGAAATAGATCCCACATGATGCAACTAAAGATCCCATGTGCTGCAGCTAAGACTTGGTGCAGCCTAAATTTTTTTTTTTCTTTAAGAAAATCATAAGAGAAAATACATTTACCAGCACTGTACTGTAATTATTGATAGCCCAAGTTTACATTGTTTACAAGGTGACTTACTGGTCTCTTGGTATCTACATCAATATTGTCATATGATCCAAAACACTGTAGATGTTACCCACACAGTTTAAAGTTCTGTTGTTAAGAGTAACTGTACTTTGAAAGCAGGAATTGACAGCCCAGCTCAGCTGTCAGTACATAATTTCACTGCTTAAATGTCCAGATTAATGTTTCAGTTCTTATCAGGAACCTCCATCACAATTTCAACTAAGGAGTGCAGTCATACATATTGTCTTAACTGTTTTACTGCTGGGAAAACTAAGGCCCAGCCTGCTAAGTTAAAGTAACCTCCAGCACAGCGAGGGGTAAAAGCTGCCCCACTCTGAGTCCTTGAAAAACTATATGGCTTACCATGCCCTTTGTCCCAGGACTAGTGGTCACCCAGGTGGACCTGCCTGTCACATTAGGGTTCAGCCCTCTGTCTCATTTCCCACAGTCTCCAAATTTGGGAGATGGAGTTTATCTCACCTGATTAGACTAATCTCAAGAGGGCTGGCCTGTGTCTATTTTGTCCCCAGGGCTCCAGCATGGTGTGCCTGGATGTCCAGAACAAGAGGGCAGGAGGAACACACAAACACCCAGCTCACGCTGCAGTGGTGAGCAAGACAGAAACAGCTGCACCTGAGGAACCAAGGCATCTCGTCTTGTCTGGGATACGTGGAGGTTTGGGTGCAGTGCTCCTGGGCTGGGCTAGGTTTCCATGAGTCACCACAGGAGTTGATGTCCCAGATCTGAGGGACTGTCCCCAAAGAGCAACTTCCTACCAGAAACCGCACCTACCACCTGGTATGAAATGGCAAACACTGTTCCTTTGTAGGCACAAGCATCTCTAACACCCAGCCAGGCAGGGCATCCTACTAAACACCACCTGGTGCCCACCTAGCCAGACCTTGGACCCCGTATGACTGGCATCTGACATTTTGGCCTCACCTTCCTGGTGCAGGCACTGTTTCAGTGGCTGGATTGAGCAGTAGACAGGATGGATAGTGCTGCTCTCACAGAGCTTGTGTTCCAGAGAAGGGCAATAAGACAGTTACAGGTTTTTAAATTACTGTGATTCAAATAAAATGAGGCAAAGTAGCAGAGTTAGTGGGTGATGAATTTACCAGGTGACTGGAAGAAGGTGCCACGTGAATTGTGAGAAGAGGTGGCCACAGTAACACCCCAGATTCCAGGAACAAGGGACAGGTAGGGTGGAGACTGCCAAGTGAACAGGGGCTTGGCACAGTCAAGGGACAGAAAGCCAGCCTGGTTACAGTATCCAGAATGTGGGCCAGAGGGAGAGTGACAGAAGAGGTGAGCTGAGCCAGATCATAAAAGGTCTTATAGACTATGATGTACCAGCTGGGTTTAGAAAAAGCAGAGGAACCAGAGATCAAATGGCCAATATCCATTGAATCCTAGCAAAAGCAAGAGAATTCCAAAAAAATATCTGCTTCATTGACTGTTTGAAAGCCTTTGACTGTGTGGATCACAACAAACTCTGGAAAATTCTTAGAGATGGGAATACCAAACCACCTTACCTGCCTCCTGAGAAACCTGTATGCAGGTCAAGAAGCAACAGTTAGAACTGGACATGTAACAATGGACTGGTTCAAAATGGGGAAAGAAATACATCAAGGCTATATACTCTCACCCTGCTTATTTAGCTTGTATGCAAAAGGCTGGGCTGGATAAATCACAAGCTGGATTCAAAATTGCCAGGAGAAATATCAACCACCTCAGATATGCAGATGATACCACTCTAATGGCAGAAATTGGAGAGGCTCTAAAGAGCCTCTTGATGAAGGTGAGAGAGGAGAGTGAAGAAGCTGGCTTAAAACGCAACATTAAAAAATAAAACTAAGATCATGGCATCTGGTCCCATCACTTCATGGAAAATAGAAGGAAGAAAAGTGGAAACAGTGACAGACTTTATTTTGTTGGGTTCTGAAATCACTGCAAATGATGTCTGCAGCCATGAGATTAAAACACTTGCTCCTTGGAAGAAAAGCTATGACAAACCTAGGCAGCATATTAAAAAGCAGAGACATCACTTTGCTGACAAAGGTCTGTACAGTCAAGGTTATGGTCTTTCCAGTAGTCGTGTATGGATGTGAGAGTTGGGCCATAAAGAAAGCTGCATGCTTGCATGCTAAGTTGCTTCAGTCATGTCCGACTTTGTATGATGCTGTGGATTGCAGCCCACCAAACCCCTCTGTCCATGGGATTCTCCAGGCAAGAATACTGGAGTGGATTACCATGCCCTCCTCCAGGGTAGCTTCCCAACCCAGGGATTGAACCCACATCTATTATGTCTCCTGCATTAGCAGCTGTGTTCTTTACCACTAGTGCCACCTGAAGGCTGAGCACCAAACTGTGGTGTTGGAGAAGGCTCTTGATCCCTTGGACTACAAGGAGATCAAACCAGTCAATCCCAAAAGAGATCAACCCTGAATATTCATTGGGAGGGCTGATGCTGAAACTGAAGCTCCAATGTTTGGCCACCTGATTTGAAGATCCGACTCATCTGAAAAGACCCTGATGCTGGGAAAGATTGAGGGTAGGAGAAGGGGGCGACAGAGAATGAGATGGATGGATAGCATCACCAACTCAATGGACATGAGTTTGAGCAAACTTTGAGAGATAACAAAGGACAAGAAAGTTTGGTGTGCTGCAGTCCATGGGGTCACAAAGAGTGAGATACAACTTACTGCCTGAACAACAGCAACAATAGATTATGAAACAGAGTTTAAATGCATCATGGTTGCCATAGGAGCCTCTTCAAGGTGGTCATTCTTTGCCGGGAGAGGACTCATTCTGATAATCAGTTTAGGAAGGTGAGCTGGCTTGGCTAAGGTCAAGTGTAGAAAGGTGGCCTGACTGCAGCAAGAGGTTGAGAGATTGGCATTAAGAAGCCAGAGAAGGGCTGAGAGCCGGAGCCCCACTGGAGAGGCAGTAGTGGTGGCTGATGCTGATGCAGTGAAGATGTGAGAGGAGGGCCCAGGTGATATTCTGGACAGGGAGTGACATATGGGATAGAGGGGGCTGTTAAGGTTTAAAGGACGAAGATTGACTCCTGGGTTTCAGGCGTGAGCATCTGGATGGGTACCATCATGAGATGGGGAAGCCATGGGCAAAACCAACAGATCAAGCAAACATATGCCCATGTGTTCATAGCCACAGGACTCAGAGCAGCCAAAAGGTGGGAACGACTCAGGGTCCACAAAACATAATGAATAAATACAACGTGGTCCATCCAGAGGATGGGACATATTTTAGCCATTATACTGTATGAAAGAAGCCAGACCTCCAAGGTCACACATGTATGATTCCATGATGTGAAATGTCCCAAATAGGCAAGTCCATAGAGACAAGATGACACCACCCTTATGGCAGAAAGCAAAGAAGAACTAAAGAGCCTCTTGATGAAAGTGAAAGAGGAGAGTGAAAAAGTTGGGTTAAAGCTCAGCATTCAAAAACGAAGATCATGGCATCTGGTCCCATCACTTCATGGGAAGTAAATGGGGAAACAGTGGAAACAGTATCAAACTTTATTTTGAGGGGCTCCAAAATCACTGCAGATGGTGACTGCAGCCATGAATTTAAAAGACGCTTACTCCTTTGAAGGAAAGTTATGACCAACCTAGATAGCATATTCAAAAGCAGAGACATTACTTTGCCGACTAAGGTCCGTTTATTCAACCCTATGGTTTTTCTTGCAGTCATGTATGGATGTGAGAGTTGGACTGTGAAGAAGGCTGAGCACCGAAGAATTGATGCTTTTGAACTGTGGTGTTGGGGAAGACTCTTGAGAGTCCCTTGGACTGCAAGGAGATCTAATCAGTCCATTCTGAAGGAGATCAGCCCCGGGATTTCTTTGGAAGGAATGATGCTGAAGCTGGAGTTCCAGTACTTTGGCCACCTCATGCGAAGAGTTGACTCATTGGAAAAGACTCCGATGCTGGGAGGGATTGGGGGCAGGAGGAGAAGGGGATGACAGAGGATGAGATGGCTGGATGGCATCACTGACTCGATGGACTTGAGTCTGAGTGAACTCCAGGAAATGATGATGGACAGGGAGGCCTGGCGTGCTGCGATTCATGGGGTTGCAAAGAGTCAGACACAACTGAGTGACTGAACTGAACTGAACTGATGAAAGAGGAGAGTGAAAAGTTGGCTTAAAGCTCAACATTCAGAAAACTAAGATCATGGCATCTGGTCCCATCACTTTATGGCAAATAGATTGGGAAACAATGGAAACAGTGACAGACTTTATTTGGGGGGCTCCAAAAATCACTGCAGATAGTGAATGCAGCCATGAAATTAAAAGATGTTTGCTTCTTGGAAGAAAAGTTATGACCAGCCTAGTTCAGTCTAGTCTCTTAGTCATGTCTGACTTTTTGTGACCCCATGAACTGTATATTAACCTAGACAGCATATTAAAAAGCAGAGACATTACTTTAACAAAGGTCTGTCTAATCAAAGCTATGGTTTTTCCAGTAGTCATGTGTAGATGTGAGAGTTGGACTATAAAGAAAGCTGAGTGCCAAAGAATTGCCAAAGAATTGATGCTTTTGAACTGTGGTGTTGGAGAAGACTCTTGAGAGTCCCTTGGACAGCAAGGAGATCCAACCAGTCCATCCTAAAGGAAATCAGTCCTGAATATTCATTGGAAGGACTGATGCTGAAGCTGAAACTCAAATACTTGGCCACCTCGTGCGAAGAACTGACTCATTTGAAAAGACCCTGATGCTAGGAAAGATTGAAGATGGGAAGAGAAGGGGACAACAGAGGGTGAGATGGTTGGATGGCATCACTGACTCAATGGGCATGAGTTTGAATAAACTCCAGGAGCTGGTGATGGCCAGAGAGGCCTGGCATGCTGCAATTCATGGGGTCACAAATAGTTGGACTCAACTGAGTGACTGAACTGAACTGAATAGAGACAGAAAGCAATGAGAATAATGAGGGAGGCGCTGCTTAATGGACACAGGGTTGGTTGGTTGGTTGGTTGGTTTTGAGTGAAAAAACGTTTTAGAATTCAGTAGAGGAGATGGTTACAGAGCATTGTGAATGTACTAAATGCCACTAAACTGTTCACTTTTTTTTCTTATTTATTTATTTATTTTACAATATTGTATTGGTTTTGCCATACATCAACATGAATCTGCCATGGGTGTACACGTGTTCCCCACCCTGAACCCCTCTCCCACTTCCTTCCCAATACCATCCCTCTGGGTCATCCCAGTGCACCAGCCCCAAGCATCCTGTATCATGCATCAAACCTGGACTGGCAGTTCGTTTCACATATGATATTATACATGTTTCAGTGCTATTCTCCCAAATCATCCCACCCTCTCCCTCTCCCTTAAAATGGTTAATTTTATGTTATGTGAATTTCACCTCAATTAACAAACATTTTAAAAAATATATGTGTGCTTGAGCCCAGGAATTCTGAGCTGTGACACATTATGCCTATATAGTGTCCATACTAAATTTGGCATCAATATTGTGACCTCGAGAGCAGAGGACACCTGGCTGCCTAAGGAGGGGTGAGTTGGCCTAGGTCAAAAACAGAGCAGGTCGAAACTCTCCTGCTGATCGGTAGTGGGGTTGCGCTTGTGAATAGCCACTGCACTCCACCCTGGGCAATTTAGCATGACCCCACTCTCAGGTAAAAAAAGAATGATTTGATTTCCTTGAGTTAAGTCTGAGATGCCTAGGTATCCAGGGAGTTGTTAGGTAGGTAGATGCATGTTCAAATGTGAGAAAGAAGCAGGGAATGAGCAGTGTCACCTCTTCTTGTGGAAATTGCTGCTTCCTGATTTCCCCTGGCCCATGCTTTGCACTGATGCAGGCCAGGGTGGGGGTGAGGGGTCCATGCTCCCATGCAGAGGCCTTTGAGCCACACCCAGCCCAGCCCTAGATGCCTGCTCAGGTGGCCAGCTCACCTGTTGAAAACTTGTTTAGAATGCCTCAATAGAAGTCCTGAGGTCAGGACTTCCTGGTGATCCAGTGGCTAAGCCTCCACACTCCCAACGCAGGGGCCTGGGTTTGATCCCTGGTTAGGGAATTGGATCCCACACACAGCTGTAAAGATCTCTTGAGCCACAAGTAAGACCTGGTACAGCCGAAACCACAGAAGCCCTGGGATCCTGCTGAGCGTTAGCTTGAAGAGCAAAGAGGCATCTCTTCCCCCCACGTATGATGCCCTTGTCATCCATTTGGCTGCTACCCATGCAGGGTACTGGGCTGGAGGTCCCCATTTTAAACCTGAACCCCTGTCCTTGGGTGCTCTGTGCTGTGAACTTGCACTTTATTCTTATGGGGCTTTCCTGTAGCACCTGGTTCCAGCATCTCCATTCCAAGGCAAACCCAGAACACCCTCCACAGCTCCCTACGTTCTGTGGATAAGGTGACACCCAGAGGCCCTCCACAGAGCTACCAGGACATTCACAACGTCCATCTGTTTCTCATTCTGTGCTCCTTTCTTGATCACTGCCCTGGGCCCTGCTCACCAGGTGGGGCTTTCTGCTGCCTCCCAGCCCTTTGGAATTCCTCTGGAGATGATCTTCCCACTGACCCAGGTAACCAAAGTGCCACCTGGTTGACCCCAGAAGTGTGAACCCAGCTATTCTCATGTCATACAGAATAACTATCAGTCGAATCCTGATACCCCTGTGGTGACTAAGAAATGGTTTTTGCCTTCATAAAGCTCACAGTCCTTGGGGGCCTGGAGCTTCCTCAACTCTGTTCTTGCAACTTGAGGAATTCCTGTTTTTAACAGGCTTAACAAGGCTTTCATTCAGTTCAGTCGCTCAGTCGTGTCCGACTCTTTGCGACCCCATGAATCGCAGCACGCCAGGCCTCCCTGTCCATCACCAACTCCCAGAGTTCACTCAGACTCATGTCTATTGAGTCGGTGATGCCATCCAGCCATCTCATTCTCTGTTGTCCCCTTTTCCTCCTGCCCTCAATTCCTCCCAGCATCAGAATCTTTTCCAATGAGTCAACTCTTTGCACGAGGTGGCCAAAGTACTGGAGTTTCAGTTTTAGCATCATTTGTTCCAAAGAAATCCCAGGGTTGATCTCCTTTAGAATGGACTGGTTGAATCTCCTTGCAGTCCAAGGGACTCTCAAGAAGGCTTTAACCACCTTAATACCATCGGCTGGCTGCCTTTTTTACTTGGAAGGACAACATTTTGACATTTTTTAATAGCTATCTAGAATTTTCTGTGCACCAGGCATGGAGAGAAATGCTTTCCCACCATGAGCAGGAGCCACTGCTATTTTTCTCCACTGGAAAAATAAAAAAGTTGAGACTTAGAGGTTTAAATAGCCTGGCCCAGAGGTTAGCTGGTGTGCAGCAGGGTTGGGACTCTGATCCAAGAACGTGTGTCCTTGTCTGAGGTCAGATCTATGTTCTTATCTGCTCTGCCCTGAGCTGCGCAGTCCCAGCTCTCATAGTCGCCAGGAGGAGTCTTGGGTTCTGGTTGCTGTCTCTCCATCAATTAGCTGTGTGACCCTGGGAACCTGCCAAGTCAGGAGGATGATCCTCAAGATCTTTCTTACTCATATAGGTCCTGGAACTATGGTTGTCCCTTCCTTCTTGTCTATCATCTGCATCAGTGTGAACCAGGCACCCAATGTTTATTATTCACCCAACCTGTATTCATGAACCATCATGCAGAGTGAGGACCCACAGAAAACAAGAAAGGAAAGAATTATTTTCCTCTGGGTCAGGTTGTCATAGAGAGTCAGGCAAAAAGCAGATTAATAATTAGAATATATGTCAGGGAGCAGTTAGGCCAATAGAGAAAAATGAAACAGGGAAATGGGGAGGGAAAGTAGTGTGGAAAGTCTATGATTTTAAACAGAGTGGCTGGAAAGCCCTCTCTGGGAAGGTGGCCCTTGAGTGAAGTCCTGAAAGAGGTGAAAAAAAGCACTGCAGGCCAAAGGAATAGCAGGGGTAGAGGCCCTGGGGCTGGCATGTGCCTGGAGCCATCCAAGGCTAGCGAGGAGGTCCTATGCAAGGAGCAGGTGAATACTAATGAGATTAGCAGGCACCAGGAAATCAGGGCCTAGCATGTGGGGCGGGGTGAGGACTTGAGGACTGGAAATTTGAGCAAAGGAAATGATACAACCTGACTCATCGTCTAGCAACACGGGAGGCTCTGCCAGCTGTGTTGAGATCTCACTATGAGGGGCATGGAGAAAGCAGCTGGGAGGTCATTGCAGCCGTCCCGGTAGGCACCAATCAGATCACAGCAGTACAGACGACAAGAGTGATCAGATTCTGGATACATCTTAACATAGAAGAACCAAGACTTTCATTTAAATCTAAGTAGTAAGTATCCATGTTGATTTTAGATGGATCTGTTGGGACTATTTCAGTACTTTCCAGAATGCTAATGTGAGTTTACCCTAAACTTCCTAGGATCTTTCTGGAGAATTATGGGCTGACTATTTATATATAAGATTCCACCTGCCCCAAGATTTTCCATCATCTTCTCAACCACCACCTTCTGTGTGTTGACTAGATGCACAGGCAGTTCTCAGAAGGTTCCTGTGGTTCTGGCAAAGGCAAACACACCCTTTATACCCATCCTCCCTGCTGTGGGAACGTATTGGAGTTTCAGTGATGCGTGGAGGCTTGAGTGAGGTGCTGCTTCTGTAGGCAGGGCCCAGACAGATGCACCTGTCAAACCTGCTCGTCTGCTGCTGCTGCTCGGATGAGACTCTAGCCGGTCAGCTATCACTTCTCAGGGACGACGAAGGCAAGTGTACAGAGTCTACCTCTAGGAGAGCAGGTCAGCATACCCAGGGAGGGTGGGCAGGACAGGCATGGGGTCCAAGAGCTGTTTGTGGGGCAGGGGAAATGGGAAGCGGTGGGGGGAATGAGAAGGGCCGGCTCCCTCCTTACAAGGCATGGAGGTGTGCCAGGTTTGAGGACAAGAGGAGAAATCAGCTAGTCGCATTTTGTTTGGTTAAATTACTTAAACATCTGGCTGCTAAGTACCACCTAAGACAGTACAGGCCATGCTGGATGAAAGAAGTGTTTTGTTTAGTACCCTTATCTCAGCATCATTGCCCAGGATGAAAGAAAAGGAAGGTTTCTAAGTTCAAGTGTAAAATAAGACCAGGTCTTCCATCGTGGCTCAGTGGTAAAGAATCCTCCTGCCAATGCAGGAGATGCAGGTTCAGTCTTTGGGTCAGGAAGATCCCCTGGAGAAGGAAATGGCAATCCACTCCAGTAGTCTTACTTGGGCAATCCCATGGACAGAGGAACCTGGCAAGCAACAGTCCATGGGGCCATAAAAGAGTTGGACACGATTCAGAGATTAAACAACAACAATAAAATAAGACCAACTGCTTCCTGTTGGTGGTAAGGGCAAAGCCAAACATTTACAATGATGCTTTGGTGTGGGATGTTAGCTGAGAGGTGCAAGGGAGCACCCCATTTGTGTTTGGCGACCTTCTGCCTCACTCACCGTATTTGTGGGTCATCAATTCCCTTAAGCTTCCTGTAACCTACTCCCCCTATTCTGGAGTCCTGCATGTGCCTCTGTGTATGCGTGTATATGTGTTTACATGTATGTGTTCACTGCTCCTTCTCCCCTACTTCACAGGCAGTCGAAAATCTGTGACCTGGGCTATGAGAAGAATATTGACATGGGGAAATAGGAGGACCCACATCTTAGAGGATTAGGGCTCTTATGATTTAAGACTCCCTCTGGAATTACTGTAGGGTTAAAAGAGGATTTTATAGAGTTTTAACTATCCTTAAGGATCTCTGGGCTAAATTTTCTTTACTGTTAAAAGTAACCCCTACTTACATCGAGGCTAAGTTGCTGGGAAACTCCCACCATTTAAATTCCCGTTTGGGGACCTGTCTTAAGCTGCTTCACTGCATGAGGCAAGGACCAGCATGGCTTCTACTCAATTATACCTACTTAGATGCTTTATTTTGGGGGGCTCCAAAATCACTGCAGATGGTGACTGCAGCTATGAATTTAAAAGACGCTTACTCCTTAGAAGGAAAGTTATGACCAACCTAGATAGCATATTCAAAAGCAGAGACATTACTTTGCTGACTAAGGTCCATCTAGTCAAGGCTATGTTTTTTTCTGTGATCATGTACGGATGTGAGAGTTGGACTGTGAAGAAGGCTGAGCGCCGAACAACTGATGCTTTTGAACTGTGGTGTTGGAGAAGACTCTTGAGAGTCCCTTGGACTGCAAGGAGATCTAACCAATCCATTCTGAAGGAGATCAGCCCTGGGATTTCTTTGGAAGAAATGATGCTAAAGCTGAAACTCCAGTACTTTGGCCACCTCTTGCGAAGAGTTGACTCATTGGAAAAGACTTTGATGCTGGGAGGGATTGGGGGCAGGAGGAGAAGGGGATGACTGAGGATGAGATGGCTGGATGGCATCACTGACTCGATGGACACGAGTCTGAGTGAACTCCAGGAGTTGGTGATGGACAGGGAGGCTTGGCGTGCTGTGATTCATGGGGTCACAAAGAGTCGGACACTACTGAGCAACTGAACTGAACTGAACTGATACGCTCACCCTGGGGTGGTTGACAGGTCCCAGGAGTCAGGAGCAGTTGCTTGAGGTTCAGAGAGTCCCAGAGAGGTCTGTCTTCAGCTGTCCTGGTAAGGCATTTTGTGGCTTGAGCCAGCCCTGATTTTCCGAGTTCCCTTTGGTGGAAGTGGGATTCTGTGAACAGGCAGACAGACAGTCCTTGGGAGTCCTACAATGCTGTGGGCATGCAGGGGCAGGAGTGGCAGTTGAGCCAGAAGGCGCTCCAGGACAGGAGCGTGTCACCCACTATGAGCCAGCCTTGGGAAGGCTTCCCAGCGAGTCCCTGTCAACAGGGCATCCATGGAGACCTGGGTATCTGGAGGTCCCAGAGTTTGAGTTTCAATCTGGAGAGGCAACCCCCTGCCCCCGGCCCCAACCCTTGGCAACTATATCGTATAATACCAGACAGCACATCAGGGTGTAATTGGCTAAAAACAGAAGTCAATATTCCATGAGCCCAAGTTTTTCACTCACTATCTCCTTGGAGCTAGCTAATCCAGGCCATTGACTCCAATCAAAGGAGGGCATTTAGGGTCATTGTTCAGGGCTGGTGTATTTATTTCTCATGTTTTTGAACCTTCAGGCTCAGGCTCGATTTGTATTAAGACGGGTATTTTATAAGAAATTTGTGGGGAAACGCAGAATTTTATAAATGTGCCCCACTCTTCTTTATGAAGTACAGGTTAAGAAATCCTATTTTGGGGTTAAGAAGCAGTTTCCTTCCCCATTGATGCAGAACGGGCCAACCAAGTCTTCTTTCCCCATGTCCCTGCCTTTTCCAGAAGTTACTTCAGCCAGCACCTGTCATCCTGATCTGCTCCCATTCTCTCTGTGCCTGGCACACAAG
The DNA here is from genome assembly GCA_006408675.1 of Madoqua kirkii. Taxonomy (NCBI): domain Eukaryota; kingdom Metazoa; phylum Chordata; class Mammalia; order Artiodactyla; family Bovidae; genus Madoqua; species Madoqua kirkii. The sequence continues at coordinate 35,366 of SJYC01140048.1, read as the reverse complement.
AGTTGGCTCTTCCTCCTAGAACTGAGGGAAAGCAAAAGAGGGGATCTGATCATTGGTCACCTGAACTATGTCATTTTGAGTGAGAAAGGGGCGGGGAGGGGGTGCCATGAATAATCACGTTTAGGCAAGAACTGTCCCGGGTACTCTGGGGCTGATGGGCACCTTATCTGTGATAATTTCCTTCTCTATTTGATCAACTGAATTGATTATTTTCTGAAACAATGAGTTTATGGTTTTTATTGAACCTAGGCTCACTCATTCTAAAAAGTTTAATCAATTAAAAAAAAATTGATTTCCTAAAATTCTACCACCACAAATAGCATCAGTGAACAGCATTCCAAAATCCACCTGCTCTCTTTCTCTGTCTCTTTCTGTGTTTCTCTGTTTCTGTCTTTCTCTCCATCTTTCTCTCCTACACATTCGAGTGCGCGTACATGTGTGTGCACATATACACACACACACACCCCAAATGAGAGAAAGATGGACAGATTAGATGGATGGATGAATTAAAATATAGATTGAGGGACTGCTAGAAAGACCGATGCACTGACATCATTCCATAAACATGAGACCATGTTACACATTTTTTTAATGTGGACCATTTTTAAAGTGTTTATTGAATTTGCTACAATATTGCTTCTGTTTTATGTTTTGTTTTTTTGGCCATGAGGCATGTGGGATCTTAGCTTCCTGACCAGGAACTGAACCTGAACCTGTTGGATTAGAAAGCAAAATCCTAACCACTGAACCACCAAGGAAGTCCCCACAGCAAAATTTTAGCTTTACTTACATTTAAGATTATGGTTGAATTGCTAAATGCAGTATAAACATTTCCAAGAACCATTACTTCTTTAAAAATTCCCGCTAAAGTTAAGAGATTATCATGATAAGGCAGAGACTTTATTTAAAATCTAATGCTTCCGTGGAGATGCGATTCTGTCACTGGCATTCCTGAGCCTCTTGGCACCACTTCATCCATTTGGGGGGCTCATCTGAAATTCCAACATTTCTCACAACTTTGGGGACAAACTTGTTTACCTTTCCATTGTTTGTATTTTGTGGCTGCGGGTTTTTTGTTGTTGTTCTTGCTTGTTTGTTTACATTTTTTGACTCATTTTGCAAGGCTCTCAAAGAGAGACTCTGAGTTTCTTCGCTCAGCACCTTTCCCGTTTGGACTGGTTCTATGTGTGGAATCTGACCCAGAGCCTTTGCACTGGACACGGTGAGAGCTGCAGCACTCACGAGGTTGTCATCTGAAAAGGCACGGGAGGGCCCCCTTGCCTAGGCACCTCGGCACCCGTGTAACACAGTCCTGGTGGTAGTGGGGTTGACTGAGGGGAACGGGATGCTGGACTGAGCCAGTGCAGGGCTGGAATGGGGGGGTGCTTCCTAGGTGGCGCTGGTGGTAAAGAATCTGCCAATGTTGCCAACGCAGGAGATGCAAGAGACACAGCTTTGATCTCTGGGTCAGGAAGCTTCCCTGGAGGAGGGTATGGCAACCCGCTCCAGGACTATTGCCTGGGAAATCCCATGGACAGAGCAGCCTGTTGGGCTACAGTCCATGGGGTCACGATGAGTAGGACACGACTGAGCAACTTCACTTCACTTCACTTCAAAGCGACTAAGCATGCACACACAGGGGTGGAATGGAGGAGGCCAGCAGGGAACACAATCGGCCGAGAGCAGAAGCACCCAGCTGTATCGGGGCCTCCGGGGCCGGGGGTGGGAGCTTGGCTGGGGGCGCAGGGCTATCGGGTGCCTGCAGGCCCAGCCTCCTTTGGCCAAGCACTGGGGCTGGGCACCTGATATGTTATTGCTGCCACACCTGGTTTCCAGAAGGACAGGTGGGGCCTGAGAAAACAAAGACTCTGGCCTTTTGAGGCAGGGCTGGATGGGGCTGGGAAGGACTGCTCCTGGAATTCGGCCTCTGTCCTGGGTCCTTGTGTGGTTGACCAACTAGAAGCCTGTCCTGGTCCCAAGTCACCAGTCTGGCAGCCATGGCGAAGGTGCGTCTCATTCAGCCCTCCATCTGTTGACAAGCCCACCCACCTCTAGGTGCCAAGAAGTGAATGCTTATTCCCCCAGCGACATCTAAAAGAGAACCTCACAGAAGGGACTTGATCATCACAAGAGACTCACTTGGGTGAGATAGGAATTTAGACATAAATTACATGATGAGGGCCTGGAGACCCCTTGATCATGCAAATCAGGGCCAGCTTTATGGATGTAACCTGTCCCTACGACCCTGTGCTTGGTCTAATGCTCTGCTGTCACTGTCTAGAACTTCTGGAAGCTTTTAAAACTAGGGGCCCATATTTTCATTTTGTACTGGGCTCTGTGGATTGCACAGCTGGTCCTGATGCAAGGTAGATCATCCCGATTTGAAAGGCCACACCGAAGAGATGCAGACTTCTACTGGGTAGAGATCCCAGGAGCTTGTGAGTGTGTAGTTGACTGCTTGGACATGGCCGGGCACTCCAGGACTTCAGCCAGTTTCCAAATTCCCTTTGCGCACATGTATTCGTTTCCCAAGGCTGCCTTGATAAATTACCACACCGCGTGGCTTAAAATGACAGAAATGTATTTGCCCTGAGTTCTGAAAACCAGAAATCCAAAATCCAGGTGCCAGGAGGTCCAGACTCCATCTGAAGGTCTCAGGGGAGATCTGCTCGATGCCTTTCTCTGAGCCTCAGGTATGGCTTGCAATCCTTGGTGACCCTTGGCCTCTATGAGCGTCGCTCTGATCTCTGCCTTGGTTGTCACATGACTTCTTCCTGTAAGTCTGTCTCTGGATCGCTTCTCTTCTTATAAGGTCACTAAGTCATAAGGGATTCAAGACCCCACCTGAACAACTTTATCTTGATCACATCTGCCATGATTTCCAAATAAAACCACATTCACAGGTACTGGGAGTGAGGATTTCAACATATAAAACCCTAATTCATGGACACAGTTCAACCTATAAAACCCTGATTCCTAAGCATCCATCAGCTGTTCCCTGAAGAAACCAGGAATGAACCACCTAAGGGCAGGACTCCTATTCTTGGCTTACTCCCTCTTCTTCCTCAACCAGTGAGATCCCCATGCCCCTTTCCCACCCACAACTGTCGGCAGATCCCTCCTTCTGAATATAAGACTTAGGGGAAGGGTGTCAGTGGAGTCTGGCCCCATGGTGACAAAGACATACTGTGTGACTTTTGCACCTGTGCACTCTCCTAGGTCTCCTAGAGTTCAAAGCTCACTTTCCTTCTACAAGCCTGCTTCCAAGTCCCAAGGAAGCTTTTATAGTTCCTGAGCAAACAGTAGGGATCAAAGATCTGTCGAATTGTTTCCTGGAGCAGTTTGCTTTTCTCCCCCTTTGCATTAGTCTTTGGTGCCGAAACTCAGTTTCTGTGCAAGTCATGTGGCTCAAGATAGATATGAGATCATCTTAGCACGGGTTTTCAGGCTTTTCTCTCCCAGCCCCGTCCTGCTGACACCACACCTGGCCTCAGAGGGGACCCGGGATCCCATCCCATGTGAGGAGTGCCTGCAAAAACGAATGTGAGCAGTTTTTGGTGAGTCCTCACTAAAGATGGGGCCCCTCACGTGGACTGTATGGGGCTGTCCATGGGGACAGGACCCTCCAGTGACAGCTCTTTGTTTTCTTAGTTTACAGGGTTGATTTGCTGTAGTTTTCAAGCATTTTTCATATATAGACCTCTTCAAGAGGTATTTGAGGGATTGCCCTGGTGGTCCAGTGGTTAAGACTCTGAGTTTCCAAGCAGGGGGACAGGTTCAGTCCCTGGTCAGGAAACTAAGATCCCACATGTCATGTGGTACAGCCAAAAGCTTTTTTTAAAATACATGTATTTGACCCCAGCTGCTCCACCTTGCCATTCCAAATGAAAAGAACCAAATCATAGGACTTCTCAGGTCTGAGAGAAACTCTCCCGCCTGTGCTCAAGGTGACGTACATGGACAGTCACTGTGGTACTGCATGTGAGCGTGTGTTGGAGAAAAAGGTGAAACAACCTAAGGCCCATCCACTGGAGCACCGACTGTGGTTTCTTAGTGTAACTGAATTCAGTACACAGTTTAAAAATAGATCAAGCTGCATGTATCCATTTGCTAAACCTCTAAAAACAGGCTGAGGGGCTTCCTTGGCTATCCAGTGGTTAAGACTTGGGCTATCACTGCCATGGACCCGGATCTGATCCCTGGTGGGGGAACTAAGATCCCACAAGCCACGTGGTATGGCAAAAATAACAAAAAAACAAACAGGCTGAGTGTAGAGCCATGCCCAGTACCATACTGTTTATGGGCTTCCCGGGGGCATATGACAAGATGCCCTGTGTAGACACACTCATATGCATCATGTGGTCCAGAAGTTACCTGCTAGAAGAGAGCGAGGGACAGGACCTGGAGACAACAGAACTGGGCTGTCTCTAACTGCACGTCCTTAAAAAGGAGATCATGTACAAAGTATTAAGATGGGTTGAACCTGTGTGACTGGTGTATGGATATTTTAAATCGTTTGAAGGACTTTTTTTAGGATGCTTAAAACAGGCTGCAGGTTAAAAGCATCTTATTTAGATGGATCAGTGGGCTAGTGACTTTGTGCCAGGGCTGGAGGGAGGAGAGGGGCTCAGGTGGGGGCACATCTGTGGAGGTGACTCATTACAAAGCCAGGGAGCATCGGGGCGGGTTCTGTGGTTGGCAGTCTGGGCAAGGGTCCTCTGAAGTCCTCTTAACACAAAGTCTTGTGCTTGGATGTGATTGTGTTTCCCCTTTCCCCAATCACCCTTTCATGAGATATTAACCTCACAGATACACTGTTTATGCACATCTGTGCTTTATATGGGCTTCCCAGGTGGTGCTAGTGGTAAAGAACCTGCCTGCCAAAGCAAGAGACGTAAGAGACCTGGGTTCGATCCCTAGGTCAGGAAGATCCCCTGTAGGAGGAAATGGCAACCCACTCTAGTACACAGAAGAGTAAGAATTTTTGCTCAAGAATCAATTTTTGACCCCTTGGGGGCTCTGTCACACCTATTAAGAATGCATGTTCTAGATCTATCTGGTTTGTTTTGTTTTTTCAATGAGACAGATTTTTATTTTATTTTTTATTTATTTGGCTGTACCAGAATTTAGCTGTAGCATGCAGGATCTTTAGTTGTGGCATGTGGGATCTAGTTCCCTGACCAGGGATTGAACCTGGGCCCCCTGCATTGGGAGCACAGAGTCTTAACCACTGAACCACCAGGGAAAGCCCCATCCATCTGGTTTGTAATGTCACTCTCATTCAGTACACCCATTCCCCAGGCCAGGGGCAGCTTCCTGAGATTTAAAGGCAAATCCAGTCTCCTGAATCCGAAAGAAACCCCGTTCTGCTTGCTCTGCTCCTGGTTGAGGGACTGACTTGATATCAACAGTAAGGATGGACAGCGTCCTCCTGCTGGTCACAGGACACCTGGGCCAGAGCGAGTGTCGTGACCTCTCTGAATTGGTCATTTCCTCCCTACTGCTGATTGGGGAGAGGGTTTGGATGGAAAGACCTCCTGGACAGGAAGCTGTGCTTCTCTGACCCCAGCCCTCCGTGGCCACCCTTCCCATCCAGGGTGCTGAGGCTGGGCCATGGCAGAGCTGTGCCGCACAGACTCCTCGCTGACCTCCCTGGACGAGGAGGTGCTGTGGGAGATGATGGAGGACCACCGCTGCAGGATTGTACGCAGCATCTGCCCTAGCCGTCTCACCCCCTACCTGCGCCAGGCCAAGGTGCTGGACCAGCTGGATGAGGAGGAGGTGCTGCACAGCCCCAGGTTCAACAACACGGCCATGAGAGTTGGTGAGGACCTGTGTCCCAGCCCACTGCAGGGCCGGCTTGGCGCAGGGGGTGCTGGAAAGGCCTGTGTGAGGGCAGGGAGTGCGGGACCTTGAGGTGACCTGAGGTCAAGTCATGGGACTGGGTTATTGTCCCAGAATGCCACCACAGATGACCACAAACTGGGTGGCTTAAGACTGCAGAAACATCTTCTTTCACACTGTGGAGACCAAAAGCCTGAAATCAAGGTGTCAGAAGGGCTGAACTCCCTCTGAAGGCTCTAGGGGAGAAAACCTTTGCCTTTTTCTGCTTCTGGTGGCCCCCGCATCCTTGGTTTATGGCTACGTTACTGAAATCTCCCCCTCTATCATCACAAGTCCTTTCTGTCTTTTCCTTTTTTGTCTCTTATAAGAATGTTTGTGATTGGATTATGGCCTACCTGCATAACTCAGGAGGACCTCCTCTTGAGATCCTTACCTTAATTATATCTGCAAAGCGTTTTCTGAACAAGGTCCCATTGGCAGCTTCCAAGTGGACATAACTTTGGGGGCCACAACTCAACCCACTCCAGATGTCTTTGGAGTTGATTCTGATTGTCTGACTAGCTGTGTTTATTTGTTCAAAAACAGGAAAGCTTCATATGAAGTTATTAGGAGAATGGAATGAGTTACTCTTTATCAGATACTCATCTCAAAGCCTGGGCCTTCGAAAACAGGCAGTAAGTGGTAGCATCAATGTGATACTATTTTTGCCTGTTGCCTAATGACCATTATAGGGGAGAAATTAATTTAAGCTAATTCAAGCTGAGAGTGATGGGATCTAGGTGGGCTTGGAAGGCCCGAGCCTCTCTAGGACCGGACCCTGGGCACTGCTATTTGCTTCTTCCCTCCCACCTGCTTTGTACGTGTGTGTCTGCATGTGTCCACAACACACCTGGGAGCGGTCTGGAGAGCACTGATTATCCTTTTGAGTCTTTTATTGTCAACTCTTAGCACATGGGTTGTAGCAGTTCCTCAATAAATATCAACCTGACCCCTTTCGAGTCTGACCACCATCAAGGAAGTAGTAAATCGACCCTGGAAAGCTGCTTTGACCTCCTGATTCCTAGATGTGCAAGGATGAGCGCCACCCCGCTGTACTCTGCTTCCTTCATGGGAAGCCCACCCAGTACCTGGCTAGCTAAGACTGTTCTCTCTCCCAAGGGTACTTGCTGGATTTGCTAAAGACTCGAGGCAAGAATGGGGCCGTTGCCTTCCTGGAGAGCCTGAAGTTCCACAACCCTGATGTCTACACCCTAGTCACTGGGCTGCAGCCCAGCGTGGACTTCACAAACTTCAGTGGTAAGATCTGGGGATATAACCAGGGGTGAGGAGGTGTCCCTCCTTGACTGTAGGCTGTTCCAAACTGGGCAGGCATTCCTGTCCCTGTGCTCCAACCACACCGTCCAGACTGTGGGGGGTGAGGAAACCCCCCACACACACACACACTAACCCTAGTGGGAGTGGGTAGGCAGAGCCCATGACCTTGGGTTGTAAATGAAAAGCTTTGTCCCTAACTATCCAACACCAAGAGCAGACCCCTCACAGGGCATGGAACCTGCATCTGAGAGGCACAGGCAAAGAAGTGTGTCCTTTCCTAGAAAACCTTTACTTGAGGCAGAAGGAACCTGTTCCTACTTGGTCCGGCCCAGTCCTGCCCAGCTCTGGCTCTTGGGAGGGGCCGACAGCACGGGAAAAAGGAGAGGAGCTTCTAGTAAAGATTTATACCGGCCGGGTGGGAGATGAGGTCTTGTTCATTAACTGAGTCATTTTAGGCTTCCCTGGAGGAGCTGTTGAAAGATTTAGGTATTTGAAGGAGCAGGGTGACACCACTTAAAACTGTGGATAAGAAAGTATTTCAGCCTATTTGCATCACAGCCCCTATTTATGGGATTCAGGGTTCTGTTATACAGATTCATGTTCTTTGTTATGTTTTCCTTAGGATGACATGAGAATGAACATCCAGCGAGGTTCAGCTGATGGTGGCAGGGGATGGGGAGTTAGGTTTAAACAGCCAGGTGCCACAGGGAAGCCAAGAATGGGGACAAGAATCACCTGTCGTGCTATCTATTTAACCGAAATACCGAGTCCTGTTGAGCCTAGAAGCATTTACGGTGACCCACAAATTAGGGTGGGGGCCCTGCTTGAGAGTGTGGGTGCAGGGAGCAAGACCCTGCAGGACAAGGAGCCCCTGGCCTACCTGCCCTGTCCCTCAGGGCTCATGGAGACGTCCAAGCTGACTGAGTGCCTGGCCGGGGCCATCGGGAGCCTGCAGGAGGAGCTGAGCCAGGAAAAGGGGCAGAAGGAGGCACTGCTGCGGCAGTGCCAGCAGCTGCAGGAGCGCCTGGACCAGGCCGAGGCCCGCGCTGAGGGCCTGCGTCAGCTGGAGGCCGACCACAGCCGCATGAAGCGCGAGGTCAGCGCCCACTTCCACGAGGTGCTGAAGTTGAAGGATGAGATGCTGAGCCTCTCGCTGCACTACAGCAATGCGCTGCAGGAGAAGGAGCTGGCCACCACGCGCTGCCGCAGCCTGCAGGAAGAGGTAACAGCTCGGGGTGCCCATTCTGACCAGCTGCTCCCCACTCTGGGCCTTTGCACTTGTTGGCCTATCTCCTGGAACCCCTCTCCCACTCCCTGCAACACCCCTGCAGGAAACTTCTCCACCAGGGTCCCCTCAAATAAGCTATGTGGCCTCAAGTCCACCTTGCCCTGCAATCACCTGGTCTGTGAAGTGCCACAATGGGGAACTCTCCTCCTCATCCTACCTCTGGCAGACTGTGGCTATTCTGGGAGTGGTGGCTGTTATGGAATAGTGGAACCACCCAGCCCTGCTCCCCTCCAACTGCATCAGTAACCAAAGGGACTTCTATTGGCTCCTCCTTTGTCTTTCTCAGCTGGTCCTGGATACAGATGGGAGAACAGGAATGTTACTAGTGAGGCCCCCTCAGACCCCAACAGTCGTTTACTCATATTTCTGTTGGGGATAATTATTGTATCTTCTTATTGATCTATAAGAGTTCTATATGGAGGATAGTCATTCCTTGTCATTTTGGCATTTGCTTTTAACTATGGCATTGTTTGATTTTAGTTTTCTAAATTTTATTTGGAAAGAATTTTGAATTTACCCAAAAATATACAGATAAAAATACAAATATATCCACATACCTTTTCTTTATCACTGTACTCTCTCTCTTTCCCTCCCAGCACGTACACACACTTTTTCCTGAAACACTTGAGTTGAACGCATCATGGCCCTTTACCCCCAAACATTTTGATGTATATTTCCTAAAAATAGGAAATTTCTCTTATATAATTGTGGTGCAGTTGTTGACTTCATAAAATTACAGTCATATAATCCTTAAATCTACTGTATGTGTTCCAGTTTTTTTTAATTTAAATTTATTTATTTTAATTAGAGGATAATTATTTTACAGTATTGTATTGATTTTACCGTACATTAACATGAATCCGCCACAGGTGTACACGTGTTCCCAATCTTGAACCCCCCTTCCTCCTCCCTCCCTATACCATCCCTCTGGGTCATCCCAATGCACCACCCCCAAGTATCCTGTATCCTGCATCGAACCTAGAATAGCGATTCATTTCTTATATGATATTATACATGTTTCAATGCTGTTCTCCCAAAATGTTCCAGTTTTAGGTATGTGAAGTCACTTAGTCATGTCTAACTCTTTGCAACCCCGTGGACTGTAGCCCACCAGGCTCCTCAGTCCATGGAATTCTCCAGGCAAGAATACTGGAGTGGGTTGCCATTTCCTTCTCCAGGGGATGGAACCTGGGTCTCCCACATTGCAGGCAGACGCTTTACCCTCTGAGCAAGTACATTCTTTATGGCATTTTCCCTCCAGTCCAGGATCAGGTGTTGTACCAAAATCGCCAAAGTACTCTTACTGTTACTCCCTGCAGCTGGTAAGCAATCCGAGGTATGGGAGAGGCGTTTTGCGGCCAGCAAGCACCCTAGCTTCATGTTGACACAACCCCCTGGACTTAGCCTGACCAGTGATTGTTGCCTGAGCGCATCTTTACTCTGGTGGCTGCAAAATAATGAGCCCCATCTCCAGGGCTCCCCCTGGTGACCAGTTGGCCCTCAGCATCCTGACTGTGAGAGGGAGCCTTTCCTTTCCACATTTGTGCATCTGTTATTGGCACAGATGCGTGGATTCCTATTTCCAATAATTGTAACATGTTATTATCTTTAGTTTGGTGCTCAAAGTGTCCTAGATTTGGCAGTGGGAACCCCTTCAATATGTTGTGTCCTGGGACATGCCATGCCATCGAGTTTTCTTAGCACTGACTTTCTTTGCATCATCACAAGATATTCCAGGATCATCTCATACCCACCCCACCTCAGCTCCAAAGTCAACTATTTCTTCAAGGGGACCCAGTTCCTTCTAGTGACCAAGGTCTGGGCTCTCGGTGTGCTCATTGCTACTGGGGTGTCTTTGCTCCTCAGCCGTTTTAGCAGGAGGACTAGGAAACATGCACATAGATACACAGGTATACATAGACCTACAGATATGCATAGACACACACGTGCACATAGTTTAGAAATCATGAGTTCACTCCCAAACCTCTAATTCCAGTAGATCCCCCGGGGTTTCTTCTTGCTGCCCCTGACTTCACCTGACATGTTTAGTGGAATGTGGAAAGGCGGAGAAGCAGGGCCATGCTGGAGGAGGCTTAGTGGCCATTCATCCCTGGCTGCACTGGCTGTCAGATCCAAGAGCCGATGGCAAGGGCTCCTTTCTCTGTTCCTGGGGACCCCAGCTCAGTGATTTAACACCTACACCTCCCAGTAAGATAAAGCTAAAATGCTTTTATCATCCTACAGGGACTATTCGTTGGGTAAAACCCTTTATGGACTTTGAAATCTTGGGTGAGGGACCTTTTTGAGTATGAAAAGCATCATCACTAAGGAGAAAGGCTGAGGACCACACCCGGCTCCTGGTCTAGTGGAGAAACAGCAATGACCTTCCCCCTCCTTCTTTCTGGCAGCTGTATCTGATGAAGCAAGAGCTGCAGCGAGAGAAGATGTCTTCTTCCTGTGAGCGGGAATTTCGAGAGCGGTCCCTGAAGATGGCCAGCGACCTGGAGCCTGGAGACGAGGAGCTGAGCCGCCTGAAGGAGGAGAATGAGAGGCTCCGCTCCCTGACCTTCAGCCTGGTGGGTCCTGGCGCCTCCAAGGTTCAACTTCCTGCCTGGCCTCCCCCCAAGGCTCAGCTTCCTTCCCTGGTGGCCAGCAGGTAGTGTCACTGGCCTTGGCCTGTGGCCTCCACACTGGGATTTCTGACAGGTGGTTCCACTGAGGTGTAGCTAAGGTCTCAGTGAAATGAAACCTAGTGACTCATCCTCACCACACCTTCTCTCATCCGCCTTCCCGTTCTTTCCAGACCCCATATGCTGGAAAAATGGAAAGCTATTGTGCACATATTCAAAAGTCTTAGCTCGTTTGCTGCTGCTATGTTGTTTTGGAGAAAATGGAGGCTGATTATAATTGATGAGATTAGCTTTAAGGTTGTGGAAGGGGGGGAGCTTTCTGCCTGCAAAATATTCCACCATCCCGCTCAGGCAGGCACGCGGGAGTGGGGAACTGTAAGATGCAGAGAAGTTCGTGTTGCCAGCACCCTGAAATTATGCAAATCATCTGCCTCTCCTCTCCGGTCCCTTTCAATCAGTAAATACCTATTTTTTGAACTAGTCCTTCCACAGACATTCATGGGGTGTGGGTCACCTGGCCTGAACTGTGCCATCGTTCATAAAAGTGAGCGTGAAGAGGGAATGCCTCACCCCTTGAAATTCGCCCTCCTGGAAGCCTCTGCCTTTGGATCTATTGAGGGAGCAGGCTATGCTACCCTCAGAGGCTTTCAGCTTCCTGTACTTTGTCTCCTAGCCAGCTCACGTGGAGCTGAAATGCATGTTCCCCATTTTGATTGCTAACCTTGCCTTTTTTCCTGCCTGACGTGCAGTAATAAAGCTAAATCCATCCCCACACCCGGATCGAAGCTTCCTGCCTCCCCTCTTCACGCTCACTTTTATGAACGATGGCACAGTTCAGGCCAGGTGGCCCATACCCCATGAATGTCTGTGGAAGGACTAGTTTAAAAAATAGGTATTTACTGATTGAAAGGGACCAGAGAGGAGAGGCAGATGATTTGCATAACCTCAGGGTGCTGGCAACACGAACTTCTCTGCATCTTCCAGTTCCCCACTCCCCCGTGCCTCCCCTAATCCTGGGGACAAGATGATGGGGATGTTTCCCCGGGGCCTTCAGGGAGGTCAGGGTCCCTGGGCTGACATCTCTTTGTGCCAGGTGGAGAAGGACATTCTGGAGCAGAATCTGGACGAGGCCTTGGAGAGCAGGCAGGAGCTGGTGGACCGAATCCACTCTCTGAGGGAGCGGGCGGTGGCCGCTGAGAGACAGCGAAAGCAGGTGAGGCTGCTGGGCCGTGTTTAGGGGCTGGGCTGCCTGGATGAGGAAGCAGATTCTTTAATCCATACTGAGCTTAAAACCAACTTTGCCCAAGAAATGCATTGGCCTGTTCACTTATTCCTTTGTCAAACTAGACTGGGCACCAACTCAGAATCCAATGCTAAAGGCCATGTCCACTTTGTGGAGTGATGAGAAAGTAGGTCAGGCAAACAAGCGGTTAAAACACAGAGTGATTTCCAGTGCATGGGGGCCCCAGGGTAAGAGCCAGGGATTTATTTAGTCGCTGTAAAAGGCAAGGGGAGGACGAGAGAAGGAGACAGTGGAAGAGAATGAAGTGGGCAGAGGGAAAATAGGTATGCCCTTTGGGACATGGAATAAACAAACACAATTTGACATGCAGGACCCATGCATATTTTGATGATCAAATTAAAATATAATCAACACAGCAACTCTAGATGCACCTGAAATCTAGGACTTAAGAAATGAGCATCAATTCACCTTATTTCCTTGTGAGAACCACCTCCCTCACTTCTCCCCGAGGCTCCCCCCCATCCTCAGCCCTACCCTCAGAGTCACTGACCTTCATGGGCCATGTTTGTCTCCCTCCGTCCAGTACTGGGAAGAGAAGGAGCAGACTCTGCTCCAGTTCCAGAAAACCAAGGTGGACTGTGAAATCTACAAGGAGAAGATGAACGCCCTGCAGAGCCAAGTGGCCGAGCTGCAGAAGGAGCGAGACCAGGTACCCGGGAGGTGTGAGGGGCCAGCGTGGGTGCCAGGCTGAGGGGCTCTGAGGACCAAAGGTACCGTCCCTGAGGGTCTCAGGAGGGTCGGGAAGGTCACTCTGGGTTGGCTTATTACTGGCCAGCCAGGCCGCCTGACCTCAGTGGCAGTAGGTTCCAGACTCGGGGTCTCTCTCCTTGGTCCCCAGGATGTTTCTCAACTCCCCGCCACTGTTACCTGTTGCCATGCCTGCTGTACATCATCTTCCCTCCTTTCATTTCTAGCAGGAGGTGTTTGTGCACACCCCCTTATTGACTGTTACTGAAACTGTTCACTTTTACATGAATCATAAATGGTGGTAAGCCACAGAATGAGCTGTGTGTGTTGCACACCAGGGAAGTCCAGGGTAAACACGGGCCAGAAACAGGGGCTTTCTCTGTCTGGACTCCTGCGACACAGCCTCTTTATCCTCTGGACATTGATCCTTCCTGTCTTCCATCTCGGCTCCCAGGCCTACTCAGCGAGGGATGGAGCCCAGATGGAGATTTCTCAGAACCTGACTGAGAAGGATGCCCTCCGCAGGAAGGTGTTTGAGCTGATGGACCAGGTCTGCGAGCTGCGCCAGCAGGTCCAGCGGCTGCAGGTGCAGGCCGAGTCATCACCGGGGGTGAGCGCTGCCGGGGGGAGGATGCAGGGTTTCGGGGCAGACCCAAGCCAGCCACGTGGGCCCACTGGCACCACCAGATTCAGCTCTGTTCACAGTGCTGGCTCCTGTGAGGTGTAGTGTGATCAAAGGTTGATGGTATCCAGTGGGGCAGGCTGAGTCTGCTTCTGCATCTCTTTTTATGCTAATACTATGCGAGTGATAGAAGGGTTAGCTTGGTGGAAGGTTCTGGAACCTGGAATATGCGGCACTCAATGAAGAAAGCAAGCATAGGAAGCTGTGCAGGTGGTCACTTGGTCTAATGGGTAATGTCTTCCTGGGATGCTTGAAAGTAAACTACCTGAGAGCTGAGTGATAGAAACGAAGGAAGCTGCATTCTCAAAGACCTAAAATTACTGTAAAACCTCTAATTATGGTCTTGCCAGCAGCTCCAGCTCCAGACACCCTGCTGGTGGGCGAGACTCTTCAGAGGTGCCCAGGGACACCTGGGAAGCACAGCCAGACCCTCCCCTCCCTAAGCAGGGGTCCCAGCCGTTCTTCCCTCCCCCACTTGCCACATCAAACATGTTTAAAAATATATACATATGCATGGAAAAGAGACTGAAGAATAGATAGCAAACTGCTTGCTGCTGAGTGTGGGAGGATGGGTCAATTTTACTTTCTTCTCTAATTGGCCTATTCCTCCCCACCAGTATTCTTTGTAGACTATGTATAGATATACATATAGTATCTATTATTTGTATAACCAGGAGAGAATAACATGTATTATCCAAAGGGGATAAAATGCAGTCACCAAGCTGGTTGCTGCATGTCCCATTGGTGGCCAGCTCCCACAGTGCCAGGTGTCCCAGGCTGGGAGAAGGGGACATAAATGTTTTGCCTTGGAACCAAGGGAAGGAAACCACTCAGGAAGCTGGAGATACAGGGGTTGCAACTCGGTAGAAACTCTAAGAGCAACCTAGGATATTCCCTGAATTAACCAGCCTGTCTGGGTCTTTGGCAGCCCAAGCAGGAGGTGGGGGCCAAGGAGCCCTGTCCGAAGGGGAAGCAGCGGCTGGTGCGTATGTTTGCCCTCTGCCCGCGGGATGACAGCGACGGCCGCTCCTCTGAGGTACGACCAGTGCCTCCATCACTGCCGGGGCTGGACCAGACCTCGTCTATCAGGACAGAAGAGGGTCTGGCACGTAGGAGATGCTTAAAGATGCTAAAGAAAGGCTTATCAAGTGAACAGGGGAGCTACACCTGGATCTGCACATTTCACCTGCATCCTCCAGTTCCACGCTCTGCATCTTGCACGTTTCCCTCACTAGCCAGTAACTTAGCCTCTCTGGCCTCAGTTGCTTTATATGTAAAGTGGGACAGTGTGTGTGTTCAGATGCTCAGTCACATCTGACTCTTTGTGACCCCCATGGATTGTAGCCCACCAGACTCCTCTGTCTATGGGATTCTCCAGGCAAGAGTACTGGAATGGGTTGCCATTTCCTTCTCCAGGGGATCTTCCCGACCCAGGGATCAAACCTGTATCTCTTATGTCTCCTGCATTGGCAGGCAAATTACTTACCACTAGCACCACCTGGGACACCCCAAAGTGGGACAATGCTACCCACCAGATAGATTTATCATTAAGAACTAAGTGATACAGGTGACTTCCTTGGTGGTCCAGTGGTTAAGATTCTGCACTTCCACTGCAGGGAGGCGTGGACTCAATCCCTAGTCAGGGACTAAGATCCTATATGTGGAAGGGTGGCCAAAAACTTAAGAAATAAAGAACTAAGCAACATAAAATCTAGAAGTAGCTAATAGAGTACCCAACACATAGCAGGTGCTCAATTAATGTGGCTTGGCTCTTTACTCCTCCTTCCCCTCCTCTTGCCTCCCCTACCCTGTCAGTGGGAGGCCGTGGCTTATTATCATTACACTCTACACAGTAGAGGCAACAGGGATAGTGTCCTAGGGGATCCCCATTAGAGCCCCATGGTGATTTCTGCTCTGTCCTCCCCCAGTCTCAGCTCTGGTCTGACCTGAGTGCCACGTCCAGCCGAGAGCTGGTGGACAGCTTCCGCTCCAGCAGCCCTGCGCCTCCCAGCCAGCAATCCCTGTGCAAGCGGGCCACAGAGGACTTCTGGGAAGACCCCTGGTCTTCCAGGTAGAGTGGGGCTATGGACAGGATCAGATGGCTCCAGCTGTCCATAGCTCCCTGGGACACTGACTTCCATCTTCTTATGCTTTGCAGCAGCTGCCCAGAAATCCTGGAGGTGGACCAGAGAGGCTCCCTGGATGCTAAGAAGAGCAATGCAGACTTGGATTTTGAGATTGTAGACCGGTCAGGTGAGTGTACCCCCAAATCTCTGCAGCTACCACACCACCCCTGGCTGGGCTGGCAGAGCCAGGAAGAAGACAGGGATCTTCAGGGAGGCAGATGAGACACCCCAGGAGAGGGGCAGAGAGGAGTGAACCTAACTACTGCCCTGACCTGAGCTCTGGGAAAATCCAGACAGCCTGGCAGTTCAAACCAGTGTCCAGATGTGCTGTGTTTACTGAGTCTCCTTTTGTTTTCACCTGGTAGCTAAAGGAGTTCAGATAAAGTTCAGATAGCTCCAGACACACACGTCCTCTCTCTGTCCCATGGACACTTGGGCCTCCCAGTGATACCAGAGGGCAACCAGCTTCCATCCTCACTGCTCCTCGCTGAGGCACCTGCTGGGAACATTTCTGCCGCATGCTGGCACCTGAGACATTCCCATTTCTCCTGTGGCTTATTCCTCATATTTGTCACTAACTGGTCCTGTCTCCTTCTCAAGGCACAGGCCCCTCACGGGCCTTGCCCCCCACCTTGGGCCTTGCACAGAGCAGGAGCTTAGCATCTTGTCTGAACTGCACCTCACAGCCACCGGGGAGTGCATGTATCCCCACAGTGTCGCCTGGCAGCCCCTTCAGGACTGATGGCCTCAGGCTTTCTGTGGGTTACGTGACCAGAAATCTTGCCTCTTACAAATTCATTGCCATTTTTATTTATAACGGAGGCTCCACCCCAGATATAACCAACCTGGATGTGAGATCACAAACAGGATGAGTCAGTGCTCTTTTTTTTTGTTTCCCTTTTGTCGTGATTGTGCATCAAGTCCTGGTTTATTTACTTTTGACCTCAAATACATTGGGAGTGTATCATTTCACTTGGCTTTGAATGTGAGCACGAGTGTATGTTTATCTTTGAGCTGGGCACAGGCTGCCTGCAACTGGCGACCACTAGTTGTCTGAGAGCCTTCTGGTTCTCTGAGCAGCTCAGGAGGCAAGAAGGGCAACCTTACCTGCAGGGAGGCTGACACCTGGGCTGAGGGCAGCCCATCTGCCTCACAGGCTACATATTAAAATATAGGCCTTGGGGAGACTCTGAGGACATCCAGCCCTGCAGATTGCCAACTCAGAGTCCTGCTGTGGCCAGCTGAGCAGCACGGTGACCCAGGAGTCAGGAGGCAGCCGATAACCAGTGCCACCGGTGGCTGCCACACAGAAATACAGGCCCAGAGTTACGCCAGATTTGATTTCTCAAGTGAAGACAGAAATCCAGATTCCAGATTCCCTATTTTGTAAAATGCTAGCAACTCAAATACTGCAAAAGGACACAATGTAGATTAAACCCTGACAAATGCATCTCCCCACAAGCCTCCTCTATTTTAGCGGTGAATCAAGGTTCTGGGCATCAAGGAAGGGAGGGGCAAGAGAAGGTTCAGCCTCAGCAAAACACAGAACAAGTAGGGAGGGTGCCTGCGGCAGGGGCGGGGGTGACACTAAGGTTGCCGGGTGAGCCAAAACTCCTTCAGAAGTGCGGTGACCTTGAGGGCTGGCCCAGCTCCATACCTGAGCCCCTGGCTTCCTCCTAGACCTCCCTGAATCTGAGAACAGCCTGCAGCCATCTTCTGGGGACCTCTATCTCTCCGCCAGGTGAGCAGAGGGCTGGGGCCAGCAGGTGGCAGAGCAGAGTGAGGACTGTGTCCTCACTGTCAGCCTGTTTGAGGTCTGGGAAGGAAAATTCCAGAATGCTGGGACTAGAGGAGACCCAGAGGGGAGACCCAAGCTCCTGCTTTAGGATGCCTGAGCTCTGGCCCCTCCCTTCCTGCAGCTGCTTCCCAGTGAGGCGGAGGCCAGCCCGCAAGATCCTGAGCCAGGTCACCGTGCTGGCCTTCCAGGGGGATGCGCTGTTGGAGCAGATAAGCGTTATTGGCGGGAACCTCACGGGCATCTTCATTCATCGAGTCACCCCGGGCTCTGCGGCAGATGAGATGGCTTTGCGCCCTGGCACCCAGATTGTCATGGTGAGTGTGGCGCCAGCCCCTCAAGCCTCCAGCATCCTCTTGAGGGTGGGGTCAGCATGAGCAGCAGGTAACCCAGGCAGCCATGGATTCAACTTGACAAAAATGGATTATTGAATTGGTCCATGCTCTTTTCTTGGGCTAACATAAAACAGAGTAACACAATGATTAGAGAGCTCTGGTGACTCTCATCAGAACCCTGCGCCCTTCTCCACCCTGACATCCTTGAACTCGAGGGTGACCTACAAGCTGTTGAAGGCTGGACTATGCACCAGCTGAGCGAGCTTTGGGGATGAAGCGATCTTGGCCCAGGAATCTTCTGATAGAGATTATGTAAGATTCTGATGTGGGTTTTTTTTTTTTGATTGTAATAATCTTACTGTCACTTCATGTGTATGTGTTAAAATACACATAATAAAATTCACCATTTTAACCTTAGGAACATAAAAAAATTTTTTTTTACTATAAAATATCCATTAAACTGTAGAAAACAAAAATTTACAACCTGATATTATTCAGTGAACGGATGGACAGGGAGGTCACTTTGATGTTACCTAAAAGCATCGCTGATTCAATGGACATGAACTTGGGCAAACTCCAGAAGATGGTGAGGGATAGCAAAGCCCAGCGTGCTATAGTCTGTGGGGTCACAAAAAATCAGAAACAAGTTGGTGACTGAACAGCAGCAACAACAATAGCAGAATTATTAAGCATCAGGCTTTTTAAGATTAGCAGGAAATTTGAAAAGCAGGCATCACCAATTCCTTCCAGGGTAGGGGGATGTAGGGGCAGCTGTAGGGCTGACAGGGGGAGGGAGGGGCTGCACCCTCAGTCAGGATTTCATGGACCCTACTGCTTCTCCCCACTGTCCATGGGCTGAGCTGAGTTCTCCTCTGTCTCGAATGATCACACACAGAGCTCCTGACGTAAGCATCAGCCCACCCAACACAAAAGCCCTTCGTCACACTTCTAACAGTCCTGGTGAGATTCTCAATTGTCAGCTCACATTGTGGTTAAAGCAACAGAGCCCCTTTATGAGACAGTCCCGATACTCGAATGGGGCCAATTCCGTTCTAACAGCATTAAAAACATCTCTGTTTTTCTCATTATAAACATATCTACTCTCCTAAACCAACACAACACCGGGAACAAATGAGTGGATAAGAGCCCTGTGGATTTCACAGCTGGGGAAGGGGTGACATGAGGGGCCCTGGCATCTGGTGGGTGGAAGTCAGAGAAGGTGCAAAACATCCTGCAAGGCCCAGGATGGCCCCAAATGTCAATAGTCCCAAGCTGAGGACTCTGCTCCAGAAAGCTCTAGAACGAGCATGTTGGAGAGTGGAAACTAGGCGCCCAGTGGAGATCTAAGTACCTGGTCCGGGGTGGGAGTGTGTGTAGCCTGGAGACCCTGCATCAAGTTGTCCTGACACAGGGCTCTGATGGGGGCGGATGGGTGTCTGGGAAGCAGTGAGTCTCCTGCAGGGCACATGCCTGCACTCAGACCGCAGCTGCAAAAGCCTGGTCAACAGCAGAACCCTCATGATTTTCCATCAGGTGGATTACGAGGCAACCGAGCCCTTGTTTAAGGCCGTCCTGGAGGGCATGACCCTGGAGCAGGCCGTCGGACTTCTCCGGAGGGTGAATGGCTTCTGCTGTCTGTCAGTGAAGGTCAACATGGAGGGTACACACTCCCCTATCCTCTCCACCCTCCCTCAGAGGCCTCTGATGCCAACACTCCCAGCCCACTGCAGAACCAGGCTGCACCCCAAGTCCACAGTGGCCCCCAAAGCAGAACTGTCCTCACAGAGCATCACAGCTCTGGGCTTACCTGTTTCCATGTCCTCTTTGATCAGGTTATAAGAAGCTGGTCCAGGACCTGGAGGCCAAAGTGGCCACGTCAGGGGACTCCTTCTACATCCGGGTCAATCTGGCCCTGGAGGGGCAGGCGGAGGGAGAGCTTCAGGTGCACTGCAACGACATCCTGCACATCACAGACACCCTGTTCCAGGGCAGCAGCAGCTGGCACGCCTACCGTGTTGGCCCCTACAGCACCAAGGGCACCAAGCATGGCACCATCCCCAACTACACCCGGTGAGCAGTCGTCCTGGCCTCCCACACCCGAGAGAGAGCCCGGGGACCTGCCTGGGGGAGGGGAGGGGACACTTCCTGGCCTTGCTTAGCCAGGAGGTCCCCTCCTGCCCTGGAGAAACAGCCTTCCCGAGGCTCCCTTCACTGCCCAGGGATATGGGGTGGGGCACCTCCAGGAAGTGGAATCTCCAATGTGCGACCCACCAGGTTCACTGCTTAGAAGGGCTTCCTTTGTGAAAAGGGATGGACCTGAGTCCTAGAGCATCCTAGGAGGGTATGTGGGACCAGTTTCTCATCTTCAGCACTATGGACGTTTGGGACTGGCTCATCGTTTGTCGTGGGGGGGCGTCCTGGGCACTTTGGAATGTCAGCCGCATCTCAGCCTCCATCCACTGGATGCCAGTAGTGCCCTGGTGCTCCCCCTGCCCCTTGTGCTGACAACCTAAAATCTCTCCAGACATTGCCATGTCCCCTAGGGGAAGGTGACCCATCGTGCAGGTGTGTCCAGGACTGTCTGAAAGCCCCATGTCCTGGGGAACCCCCTCAGTCCCGGGCCAACTGGGACAGCCAGTTGGGAGCAACCCTCCCTGGGAGCAACAGTTCCCCTGCTCAGAATCACATTCTATAGTAGATCAACCATAAGGCACCAAGCATGGTGTCTCGTCTGGCTCCTCTCAAGCCTCACTGCAAATTCTGCCACCTGGAGATCAGACTCAGCAGATGCAGGAAGAAGCCTGAGACTCTGCATTTCCAGGCCCTCACTGGGTGATGCCAGGCTGAAATCCTCAGGCCACACTGGGACTAGTGAGGTCCTGGAATGGTGGCCTCCACCCCGCTTAGAATGTGTTGCCTGGACCCTCCCTCAGAACAATTCAATTAGCATCTCCAGGGGTGGGCTGGGGCTCTGCAGGTGTTTAAGAACCTCAGGGAACTACAAAGCTACTGGGGTGAATGACCATGGTGGGGGCAGTGGGGATGTCCCAGAGCACTGCGCAGGGGCCCACCTCTCCCGTCCAGCCCTCCCTGCAGCTGGGCTGGGGTCGTTCTCCACACAGGGCTCAGCAGCTGCTCATCGCCCTCCTCCAGGAAATGGCTCATCAGAACACCGTGACCCGCAAGGTGAGGTGGGGAGCTCACCCTGTCAGTTCAGATCCTAGACATGGAGTCCCCCTTGGGTGGGCTCGGCCTCTCCCCTGACTGGCCTTCCTTCTCTCCCAACTCACATCATCCTGAGAGAGGGGCAAAATCACAGCCCTCCCTGGGTGGGCTGGAAAACTGTGGGCACTGACTGCGGGTCCCACGTGGAGAGTGTAGTCTGTTGACCTGAGGTGGGCTGACCTGGTGTGTCTCTTCCCCGCCTTCCAAACCTTCACTTGGGTCTGCATACCGCCCAGCCTGCAAGATCTATTGTGTGCAGATATATCACGTGTGCTCCCTGCCTCTTGCTCCTCATCTGCCTGCCATGTACACCCCATTCTTATTCCCCACGAGGCTGGGCACCATTAGGTTGCCCCAACATGGAACACTCAGCTGCCCCTGAGCAAGGCACTAGGGCAGCCCCTGGGATCGTGGCAGGGCTAGGCTGCGGGACCCTACTCTTCCTTCCTGCCTCCCACTCCCTGCCTTCCCTAGGGAGGGCTCAGCCTGAGGACCCTCTTTGGCCACCGCTCATCTCCCATTCCCTGCCATGGAGCCTGGGCCTCCTGACTGTTCAGTGGGCACAGCCTGGGGCCAGAGATCACCCTGAATTTGGGGGGACAGGCCCCCAGTGCTGTATGACGTTCCTTCTCCCTCATCCAGCAGCCTTCTGGGGGAGCCCAGAAGTTGGTCCGCATTGTCAGTATGGACAGAACCAAGGCCAGCCCTCTGTGGACAAGCTTTGAAGGGAGCCAGTCGGACCTGAGCCGGGTAGAAGGTGAGGTGGGTGGAGCTGGTGGAGGGTCTTCAGGGGCCGCAGTGGTTGGGGAGCTTGGTCAGGATAACATCAATCATCTAGGCCAGAATCTGTTTTAAGAAACACAATGGATGTCTATGTGCCCTTCTGGAAAGCAGTTGTTATACACTCTTAGTGAACTTTAACTGACATTCTTACTTCTGTAACCTACCCCAATAAGATGGTCTGAAGCCACTGGTACGGTCATCTGGACAGCAGTCCTTTTAGAATAGCAAAGTCTAAACACTCTCCAAATGCCCAACACTCCACAAACCAGTGGGCCCTCAGAAGGCTGCCATTTTTTAAAAGCCCCAGGGAATATAGCGGCTGGGGTGGGGAGTAGTGGTTGTGACAAAGGCCAGCACAGCACAGACCCCTGCGCAGGTAAAACCGCGTGATGAGATAAGCAGAAGTGAATTTAGAGAAAGGTAAACCATTTCATTTTCTTGAAAAGTGCTTTGAGTGCCTGTGTCCTTAGTCACTTCAGTCATGTCTGACTCTTTGCGACCCTATGGCCCCCAGGCTCCTCTGTCCATGGGATTCTCCAGGCAAGAAAACTGGAGTGGGTTGCCATGCCCTCTTCCAGGGGATCCTCTCAACCCAACCCAAATCTAATATGACCAGGAGAGGAGGTGGGGAGGGAGGGGAGGAGGGAAGGTCTGGGATCATGCGTCCCTAAGGATGAGGCTAAAGAAGAAGACACAGGAAGCTTCCAGACTGGAAGATAAACTCAGGTTTTCTATCCTCCCTGTGAGCCAAACGGGGAAAAGAGTTTAAGCTGCAGCCTATAAAGGTGATCCTAGAGAAGCAGGACATCTAATCAGCAAGTACAAAGAAACCAGCCCGGGCAGGTGTGGAGGCCACGGTGCATCGTGCAGAAGCCCAGTGTGCCTGTGTTACTGCAGAGACCAGGCTGCAGCAGCGAGCAAAGCAGACACAGGCCGTCCTGGGGGCGGGGGCTGCTGCAGCTGGGCGCCCAGCCCACTCTCGGCTCCTTCCTCCCGCAGGCCCCTCCACCGTGTGCTTTTGGGCCGAGAGCTGCTTCACCCTGGTGCCCTACACCCTGGTGCACCCCCACAGGCCCAGCCAGCCCCGGCCCGTGCTCTTTGTGCCCAGGGTGGTCGGGAAGATCTTGATTGAGAAGCTGTGCCTCTTCCAAGGGTTTAAGAAGTGCCCAGCAGGTACGCTCTCACCTGGGAGTCCCATCTGACTGTCAGGTGGCCGGGCGAGGCCTTGGCAGAATGCTGTATCTGCTTTCAAGGGGGTGGATGACAGAGGAGTGGCCG
Source organism: Madoqua kirkii (assembly GCA_006408675.1). NCBI lineage: Eukaryota > Metazoa > Chordata > Mammalia > Artiodactyla > Bovidae > Madoqua > Madoqua kirkii. The sequence continues at coordinate 12,076 of SJYC01140048.1, read as the reverse complement.
AAACAAAGGACCACAAACCAGGGGGCTTAAAACAGCAGAGATGTATCCTCTTAGTGTTCTGAAGGCTGGAAGTCTGAAGATGTCTCCACAGGCTGCCCTTTCTCCAAAGGCTGTGGTGGAGGGCATCCTTCCTGCCTCTGCCTGCTCTGGTGGCTGATGGTGGCTTGTGACTATAACACTCTGATCTCTGCCTCCTCATCTGTGTGTCCCTCTGCCTTCACATTACTTTCTTATGAGGAGCCAGTCATTAAATTTCAGACCACCCTGCTCCAGTACAACCTCCTCTTAACTAACAGCATGTGCAAAGATCTTATTTCCAAATAAGATGAAAATCTGAGGTTTCAGGTGAACATGGATTTGGGATGGGGAGGGTTGGGGCAAAGTGCAGGTCTATTGGCAGCTAGGTTTGTACTTCATGGAGTCATACAACCAAAGGGCTCCATCCACCTGCCCAAAGCCATCAATATAGAGCCGTGGAGATGAACTGGCCAGTGGGAATCCTGGGTCCCAGTGGCGCTGCTCTGCAGGAAAGGTGGCTCAGCTGGCTGGAGGGCAGGAGTTAGCTCCTTGGCCCTTTCTTCCATCCACCATTCCTGGTTGGTGGCTGCCCCAGAGAGTCAGGCTACAATGTGAGGGTGAACATGGCCCTGCCTTTCTCTCCTGGAGTTCACAGAGGGGACAGAGGGGGAGCAAGTGTGGTCCACACAGTTCCTCCAGTGAGCACCTGCTGTGTGTCAGGCTCTGTGCAGAAGGTTACAGGCCCTGGATGTCTAGTCTGCGCCTCTGGAGACAGACACCTAAACACGTGGCAGGCTGACTTGTCTAAGCTCCACCAGTGGCCCAGAGAGGAATTCTTTGGAGAGGGGTAGGGGTAAGGGTGGGGATGACAGGCAGGAGTTTGTGAGCAGAACAAGGCAGTCCAGGCTGAGAAGCAGAATGTGCAAAGTACTGAGGTAGGATGGGGAGGAGGCGGTGGGTGCCTGGAAGTGCCGTGGGCTAGGGGATGGGATCAGGCCTGATCTTTTGCCTGTTTTGAAAGCAGAATAGAAGACAGATTGGAGAAGCTAAAGACCACTGCAACCCTCGGGGCCAGAGGTGGTACAGCAAAGCCACAGCAGGGAATAGAGGGTAGTCCCAAGAGCTGTCTGAAAGGTCTGGTGGAGCTCTGGAGGGTGGAAGCTAGCAGGATGGCATGTGCAGTTCTCACTTGGGAGAGTGGGTGCTATTCAGGAAGAAGGGAAAAGCAGGGGTTTATTCTAACATGTTTATACATACAGCCTGTGCATGACATTCGGGGTCCTTCTCTGTTGTGGGCTGTCCTGTGCATCGCAGATGGGTGATATACCTGGGCCTCAACCCACTCAACGCCAGGAGCAGAGCCCCTCCCCCAAAGCTGTAACAGCAGAAATGTCTCCAGACAAGTATCCCTTGGGGGCAAAATTGCTCCTGGTTGAGAACCACTGATTTAAGGGCTTGAAGGAATTCTGGGTCTAAGAAGTTGCATATGTAAGTGTGGGGCTTGGGAAGTGATGGGAGAGGGGGTTTATCTACTCTGTCCATCCTGCCTTTCACCCAGCCTTCCATCCATCCACCCACATCCTGGCATTGAATGGTCACCCACTGTCTGAGTTCAGGGTGAATGTGCAGGGCAGACTCCTCCAAGCAGAGAAAGCAGGGTCAGGTTTATAAAGAGGAAACCCTAGCAAGAGCTTCCCCTAGAGCTCACAGGGGTCTGCAGGGGTTGGGGGTGTTCAGCACAGGCCCTTGAGGGAGCAGCTGGGTGTGTGACATCCCCATCAACTGTCACCTTCAGAGTACTTGAGCCAGGAGGAGTATGACACCTCCAGCCAGAGAGGGGACATCATCCAGGAAAGAGAGGCATCTGGTGGCCTCTACTGTGTCACCCGCAGAGCAGTCGAGTCTCTTATGGGAAAGGTAAGGCGTGGGGTGGGGGCTGGGAGGAACTCCATCTCCAGAGGAGGGTGGGGGAAGAAGGCAGGAAGGGCCAACCTCCAGGGCCCCCTGGAGCACCCAGGATTGGTGTTTAGCTCATCTCTGGCTCCATCACAGAAAGATCAAACCCTCTTTCTGCCATGTGGGGTCCATATGACCTTGAGCAAGACTTAAATTCCCTGAATCTGTTTCCTTGACACAGATGTTTAATAAACATTTGTTAAATGAGTGAATAAAATGGAGATAACACTCCATGTTTTAAGGTTCAGACAAATATATGAAAATCTGAGAATGATAAAATTTTCTGTTGATACAAAGCAGTTAAGAACAGCTGTGAGCCAGAGGCACAATGGCCCCGTCTCCTTAACCCCCAAAGAGGCTGATGGAGCCACCAGCTCCTAGAGTTTGAGCTCCACACAAAGCCTCCCACAATCCCAGTGGCCTCTGATTTCTAGATCGGAGGGGAAAAGTCAAATGGATGGAAACTCTTGAAACTGTACAGCAAGGATGCTCGTATACAGAGGCATCCCCAAATTCTTTCCCCACCTCCTTTGCGAACTTCAGTCCTGCCTGTATGCTTTTCTCCTTGTTTCCCTTGAGCGTGGGCTCCCATCGTGCACTCTGAGGCTGAGGCTCACTTCTCTCCCCACGCCCCCCAGAACACCCACGCCCTCCTGGACATCCAGCTGGACAGTGTCTGTGTCCTGCACAGGATGGAGATCTTCCCCATCATTATCCATGTCTCCATCAGTGAGAAGGTGGCAAAGAAACTCAAGTAGGTGCACCCCTGGTGGCTGGAGGTGGGGTTTGAACAGGCACTGGAACTCCCCGTGAGGCCCATGGGGAACATGTCCGGAGCCTTGCCGGGGTTTCCAGGATCTCGCCCTGTGCCAGCCCCCGAGTGTCACAGGGGAATTCCTCCGCAACATCCAGGACAAAGGTCCTGCAGCCAGCCCCCAGGAGTAACCCAGAGGACAGTAAGGTGAGACCCTAGAACCAGACCTTGGCTAAGGCCACATGTTTCCTGGGGTACAGTTAACAGTCCAACCATGTTAGGTGAGGACAGACTGAAAAACACTACTTGGTTCATGACTGGGACAAACCCAGACGTCCTGCTGCTCCCTTTACAATTTGAGAACTGAAGTTGTAAACTAGACTACCTTCCATTAGTGCAACATCACCTAGGGCCCCAGTTGTATTTTCTTTATGAGGCATTGGGTTACCTCGAATCAGGCCACCCATGTCTAGGGCGTCTAGACAGCTGTTGTATCATCGGTCTGTCTAGGCCCCTAGAATTCCAAGCTGGCAGCTGATTTCTGGGGCTCTGTGCTGGGAGACAGGTGCAAGACTCTCCCTAAGCCACCCTCCTATCTCTGGCCCTGGCAGGAAGGCTCTGCAGCGGCTAGGTACCACAGAGGACCAGCTCCTGGAGGCCGCCAGGCAGGAGGAGGCTGAGCTGGATAAAGTGCCCTGTCTATACAGCAGCCTGGCCCCCGACAGCTGGAGTGACCTGGATGCCCTGCTCGGCTGCGTCCGCCTGGCCATCACGGATGAGCAAAGGAAGGTCGTGTGGACAGAGTAGAGGCCTTGCAGATGGCCCCTGTGTCATAACAAATTCAGAAAATGAACTTTGATATATTTTACTAAAATAAAAACTTTTACAAAATGCTCAGGCCTCCGGCTTCCCTCCCATGTTCTGTAGGATGGAGATGATAGGGGCGAGGAGGGTGACAGGGGCCCATCCACTTGAGAGAGCGTCCCTTTTCTGGGCTTTCCCAGGCAGAGCTTCTGTTCCGAGGTGGGTGGAGGCAGGCAAGGTCTAAAGCAGCCCATGAGTGCTGTCTGTGCTACAGACTTGTGTTCATCCAGGATTTACCCGGTGAATGGGGCAGTTTCATGCCTTCAGCAATGGCATCTTCATCCCGGGACCTTCTCAAAAAGAAAGGTAAGCTCTGCCCATACAGACCCCAGGATGAAACTCGTCACTCAAGGAGCCTGCCAAGAATCAGCAGTCTCACGGAAACCCAGCCCAGGGGTTGGGAGCCTGACTATGGGCAAAGTGAAGGGAGAAGAAAGCCCAAAGGTCCTTCAGAGGCTCCCTGTCCAGACCAAGATTGACAGATGCTGTCCCCACACTGAGTGTGGTCTGTACCCACTGGCCACCCTCGTGGCACATGGAAACCCACCTCCTCTCAGGTGAGGGGCACAAGAACGTCTGTGGTTTCCAAAGAACCAAGAGAGTCTTAAGCCCCATGGCCCAACCCCTTTGTCCCTGCACGTCCCCAGACCATCCTCATGTGTCACAGGCTGGGGATCCTGCAGCATCTTGGGTACCCCCCCAAGAATTCATGCACCAAGACACAGCTCAGACTCAGGACACCCCTACCTACTGTAGGGGTGAGAAGGGCCTCACAGTTCATTGTGGAGTGGCCGGCACTGGGGAGCCAGCTTCTCTTCCAGCACCCCATCTGGAGCACACACCCAAGGGTCATGGGTCTCCCACTGCCACTTGACCAGCTGGGTCTGCAGCAGTTCCAGAACCTGGGCGTAGCGGGGGTCTGCAGCCAGGTTGTGGGTCTCGTGGGGGTCCTGGCTCCTGTCATAGAGCTCCCAGCGCTCCCGGTAGTAGTATGGTGCAGATCCTTATACCAGCCCGTGGGCTGGCCAGCTGTGGTGCGATTCAGCAGGTCCTGGAAGGTCGGTGAGACGTAGAAGTCCTGGTCAATGGGGAAGGGCATCTTGAAGTGGAGGTTGTGCACCAGGTGGAAGTTCTGGTGGTGCACGGAGCGCATGGGGTAGGACATGGTGACCTCATGGTAGCTCTGGCTGCCGAAGACCGTGGTCCAGAGGGGTTCTGCCTCCAGCACTGGGAGGAGGGACCGCCCAGTGAGCTGGACGGTCTTTGTGCCAAAGATGGCATAGCTAGGGTAGGGGATGGAGAACCAATCCAAGATGGTGGGTGTGAGATCTGGAAAAGAGATGGCATCTCAGCAGGGTAGGCCCTCCAGGGCACTAGGTCCAGCCCCCTGGAAAGGGTGAATCCAAGCCTCTCTGGAAGCTGGTGGGCTGCCTCGCACATCAAATCACCAACAGGGAGAAGCTGCTATGGGTCAACCCATTGCTGCTGTGTCACCCTCCGGACTATGATGCCTTCAATATAACAGGAGGCCTCAATTCGGTGATACCCAGAATTCTAAAATCCTTGAGGAAGGCCCCTACGGACCTATTCCTGCTCTGTGTTGCAGCCCTAACACCTTGGAGCCAAAGGAAGATGTGAGCCCTGAGCCACAGGGGCCCAAGAATGCTACTGCCCTGACCCCTCAAAGTGGGTTCAAGGCACATCAGAAACACCAGGAAACTTATCAGAAATGCAAGTTCTTGGACACCATCCCAGACCTGCTGAATCAGACTCTGTGAAGTGGGATATTTGGATCCTAGCAAGTGCTCCAGGTGACTGATGCTCCCCAATGGTCCAGTGGAACAATGACAGGCATGAAGGCAGTGAGACCCAAGGTAGAATTTAAGTTTGGTGCTTACAAGCTGTGTGACCTTGGGCTTCTTACTTTACGTCTCTGAGTCTCATTTTTGCAACTGTAGAATGGGGGTGACCACCCCTTTCTCACTGGAGTGGCAACCACATAAGGTAGTGGGTAGGAGCAACATCTGGACACTGCGGTCCCACTAAACATTCACTTCCTCCCCCATCCCCCACAGCCACTCCATCCCTGCTGTATAGGATGCAGAGTCTTACCTAAGAGGCTCACGTAGGCCTCACTGACCTGGCCCCAGCGTTTCGGATGCTCTGGGGATGATACCAGCATGGGCTCTGCAGTGCCTGGCCAGTACAGGTTGGTCCTGCCGCTGGGGAAGGGGATCCCATTGTCGGATGTGAAGATGACCAGGGTGTCATTCAGGACGCCTGCTCCACGCAGCTCCTGGAGCACGAGTCCAATCCCTGCAGGGTGTGGAGGGGAGAGCAGAGCTCAGACACAGACAGACGCGCAGTCATGGGAATGTGTGTGCACTCCCGCATTTCTTCATCAGGCCCTACATCATCGATTCCTTCAGTCACCCCTGCCTTCCTTGCCACCAGCCAGGCCTCCTGCCCAGCAGATCCGAAGTCAAGGATCTCGAGATGACATAATCCTAAAGTACCTAAGCAGTCCTTAAATCAAGTGATGAGTGTCTTTATATAAAGAGAAGGGACAAAGACTAAGGAGAAGACACTGGAGGAAGACATATGATAACAGAGCCAGAGATCAGAGTGAAGGAGCCACAAGCCAAGGAACACTGGGGGCCATAGGAAGCTGGAAGAGGCAAGAATTCTCCCTCAGAGGCCCTAAGGAAACACAACCCCGCAACATTGTGACTTCTGGCTTCGGTCTAAGACGGGGGCCTGAGATGTGCCCTATCCCGTCGCCTGGGCTCCCTGAACCTACCTTGGTCCATCCGGCCAATGGTGGTGTATTGAGCGGCCAGGTCAGCTCGGGCGGCTGGGGTATCAGGGACGAAGTAAGGCACCTGGGATGGGGCAGGTGGGTGGCAAGTCAAGGTTAGAACAGATGGGTTGGGGGAGGAGACAGAGTGGTCAGTCCTTAAATTGGGGTGGGAGATACAGGTGCCAGCCCTGCTCCCAGGGCCCAAAATCATTTTCCTTCCTGAATGGATTAATCCAAAGATCCATGCTTCTGGGGACATCATCCATGTCTTTTCCCTTTTCTCTGCCATCCCATGGATGGGGACCTGGCTCCACCATGAGTCAGAGAATCTCTTCTTATACACATGGGGCCAGGGCTGCAAACCCACCGGAGGGGCACAGGTTCCCCGATTTACAAAGTGGAAGAAGAAAGGTAGTTCTTGGAAATGTGGAGAGGGGCCCTCCTACCTGCACATCCTTTGGGTTGTAGGTCTGGGGGGTCCAGTCTGGAATCCAGCCCATGCCACTCTCCCCATTGCCAAACTTCTCACAGAATGCCCCATACTGTGGCTGGGCATGCCCACAGCGGTGGGGGTCATGGAAGGCAACATAGAGGAAAAAAGGTCTGCAGGTGGAGGGATGGGCTTGAGCATTGAGGTCAAGGTCAGATGGTTGACCCATTACCCTACGTCTACCCTGGGGAGCCTCATCCTTCAGGAAGGAACACCTCTCAGCTTTGCCTACTCCCCTACAACTGATAACCTGTGATCCGTGCCACCTCAGGTTCCCCATGTCTCCTCTTCCTCTGACCAGGTCAACTTGAGTATCTGGAATCTTCCCCCCGACCCACAGCCCAGCTGTCTGAGGACTCCAAGAATCCCAACCAAAGATTCTGGGAGCCGCATCTAGTATTAACTGCTCAGAGGTCTGGCTAGGTGAGGGCAGTAAGGGGATAGGACTCTCTGCGCACCTGTCACCCCGCGTCTGCAGGAATTTCCGGACAAGCAGCTTAATTCTAGTGATGTTCCGCCCGACCTGGAGGACAGAGCCATTCTCCTCCGTGTACGCAAAGTCAAATGGATACACCATCTCCGGCCCCATGTGCTTCTTCCCAATGATGCCTGGAGCCGGGGAGACAGGCCTGTTCGGAGCCCCTTTGGTCTCCCATTCCCTTCTGCCCCCTTCTCTGCTCCCCAGACCCTGTGTCTTGCTATGGCCTCCAGGAGGGCAGCAGAGCCCTTGTTCTCATGTGCCCATACATAGCCCAGTCAGGATCTCTGGGCAGGATAGGAAGTTGCTCTCTTGCCCCTGGGGCCACATGAAGCCCCTCACCTGTGTGAATGCCAGCTCGGCCCAGCAGCAGCGGCAGGCTCTGCACCCGGTCGAAGGAGTTGAAGTGGTGGACATCCTGGTGCAGGCCATACATTCCGTTCTGATGCTGCGAGCAGAGATGCTGTGATGCAAGATGCCACCTGGTCCTACCACCCCTCCCCTCTGTACTCCCCTGCAACGCTCCCACTCTCCCAGGCTCACCAACCTGGCCCTTCACAGGCCCCTGATTTAGCGTACTTGGAGAGGTTTTCTCCATCTCTCATTCCTCGCCCAACAGGCCCACAGGTCCTTCCCAAGGGATTTTGTATTTCCCAGGAAATACAACAGACTGGGAGGATGTACACCAAAATTAGGAGTAGCCTTTATTTTCTTCTTTGTGCATATCTATACTTTCCAATCTTTCTATCAAGACCACACACTACTGACTCAAAGCCATCCCAGCAAGCAGTTGCACAGCACGAAAGATATTGTCATACATGTTACAAACTCAGACTAGAGAGTTACAAGGAGGTAATCCCTGTCCTTATTCCTGCAGCCTACTGTCCAGAGGTGAGCATGGCCTACAGCTGCCTGATTAACCTTTCAGGAAGCTTCTGTGTCCAGGCACAGTCTCCTCTTTATGCAGGCCTTCTCCTCACTGGCTCAGGCTCTCGGAAAGAAACACACAGACCACAGCTGTGCTCCCATAAAATAATGTTGTGAAGTAACACATCAAGAGTAAGTGCCCATATACACCTGGTTCACAGTAGCATTATTCCAGCAGCCAAAGGTGGAATCAACCCAAGTGTCCATTAACAGATGAATGGATAAACAAAACATGCTCTATCACAAAATGGAACATTACTCAGCCTTGAAAAGTAGTGAGTTACTGACACATGCCACTACTCAGGTGAAGCTTGGGGACATTATGCTGAGTGAAACCAGCCAGTCACAAAAAGGCAAAAACTGTGTTTTTGCCGAGAGTAACCGAAGGTGCCGAGAGTAACCAAATTCATAGAGACAGAAAGTTGACTGGTGGTTGCGGCTGGTGGTGCAGTGGGAAGGAATTACTGTTTAATGGGCACAGAGTTTCAGTTTGGGTGATAAAAAAGTCCTGGATGGTGGTGATGGTTACACAACAATGTTAATTAAGTACATGTTAAGACATGTACTTAATGCCACTGAGCTGTATCCTTAAAACAGTAAAAACAGGAAATTTTTAAATTTTATATATATATATGTATGTATCGGCTCAATAAAAATAGAGTAAGTGCCTTAAATGGCTGCTTTTACTGTCACACAAGCTCCTGGGACAATATCATGACAAGAATGAACACTGGGCCGAGCATCTTACTATGAGCTTTACACATAGGGTGTTAACTTGGCCAATCCTATTGTAATCCCAGGAGTGAGCTATTGTCATGACCCCATCTTACAGGTGAAGAGACTGAGGCTCACAGAGGTAAGTGATTGCTCACAGTCACAGAGTGGCGGAGCAGGGCTGCACTTGGACTATTTGGCTGGGGGTGAGGGAGGGAAGGTGGACAATGCCCAGGGAGACAAGGGAAGTGTTCTCAGCAGCAGAGGCCTTGGGGCACTCCCTCCTCCTGTCGCGCTCACCTGGGGCAGGCCAGTGAGGAGGCTGGCGCGGCTGGGTGAGCAGCTGCTGACAGAGGTGAAGGCATTGCGGAAGACAAGACTCCGGCGGGCCAAGGCGTCCAGGTGAGGGGTAGAGATGGCGCTGTTGTTGTAGACACCACTCTCAAAGCCTCCGTCGTCCGCTGAGGAAGATGGAAAACAAAGGACACAGTGGGCTGGGCTCAGAAGGAGCAGCATATGGGAGAGAGACCTGGGTCCTGCTGCAGCGGCCTGGGCCACTGATGGCTAGGTGGTTATGACACCTGGGCAGGTGTGATACCTAGCAGGTGTGATTCCCAGGTGGGCATGATATTCAGCAGGCCTGTTACTTGAGTAAGAATGCCACCAGACATGTATGAAAAGCGGGTGAACATGTAGGAGGCAGAGAGAAAACTCAGGTAGGCCTGAGATCAAGGCAGGTATGCCCATGCGGTCCTGGGCTCTGAAGACATGCATGAGGATATGGATCCACGCGCAGGTTCTCTGCCCATGCCCCTAAGAGTGGGGGAGCTGAAGGGAGTCCCTCAGTGCAGGGCTGTTTGTGTTACAGTTAGCTGAAGGGGCTGCCCAAGACCACAATGTTAATCAGAAAGTGAGACCCTGGCAGACAGCCAGACCTCAAAAGAGGAAAGAATCCGGTTGTCTTGTGAGAGCTGGGCCCTGGTTACCCAAACAGGAAGTCTCGTGAACAGCGGGGTGCTAGAGGAACTTCGGGTTTCAGGGTGGTGGGGGCCAGTGGAAAAGATAGGTGAGGGGCTGCTCTCTTCAGCCAGGAGGAGGAAAGCTGAGCTATAAGAGCTCTGGGGTCCAAAAAAGGAAGGGCAAACAGGGGGTCATCACTGCTGGGGAGAAGATGAGAGCCTGAGGACACCCTGGCTGGTCTTTGGGGCCTTGGGCACTAGCCCCTCTTCTGGCATCCGCTCTGTAATCTCTAGAAAACCGCCCAGCCTCCCCTGTGGAGGCGGAGACCACAGAGTTAGCCTGAGCTGCAACGGGGTACAGGGTCAGAACTCGGGTCAGGAGAGGAGTGTGAATGCTGGTGCCGATACCTCCAGACCCTCCAGTGGGCAGGGCCGCCTCTGCCTGCCTCTCCAAGGAGCTGACCACAAAGAGTCTGGGGCCAGCTAAGAAATGAGACGGGGAATGAATGGAAATGGGGGCTGCAGGGCACTGAGAGTCAGCAGTGGGCACTTCTGGGAGAGCCAACTGGCGGCGGTGGAGGGCAGTACCCGGGGTGTCAGCGGGTCAACACTTACCGAGGATCAGCAGCACGTTCCGGGGGCGCGCCCGGTGCACAGAACAGAGACCCAAGGAGATCAGCAGCATCCAGCAGACCTGCCCAGAGCTTCGCATGGTGGCGGCTCCAGCCTGGGCCCCGCCCCGGCTCCCAGCCCCGCATCACGTGAGCACCAGGGCCGCCCCGCCCCGCCCTCGGTCACGTGTACATCAGTCCCGCCCAGGACCCGCCCCCGCTCCCGTTCCCCCTCCCTCTCCGGTTTCTGCAGACCCGTTGCGGAGACGACGGGAAACCCGGAGCTGCAGAGACGTCGGGAGACCCGGAGCAGTGGCGTCCGGTGAGTGCGCGGCGGACGGCGGCGGGGCCTGGGACCGGGACCGGGTGAGCAAGCCGCTCTGGTACCGGCCGGGATCGCTGGTGGGCGGCCGAGTCGAGGGGAGAAGTGGGGTCCGAGAGTACAGGCGCCTCCCGCGAGGACCCCGCTCCCACCCACTTCATCCCTACCCACTTCATCCCCACCAGGTCCCCTACACCCTCCGTCTTGCTGGGGCTAGCAGGCCACAGACGGTCAGCCGGCGTGGAATCCCTACGCTCTAGACCCCAGCGTCCGGGGCAAGAGGCTTTGGGGGTGGGGGGCAGGTTCTGTCCGTAACATCCTCGTGGGGACCGGGAGTAGGGGGTGGGCAGAGACGGGCTTTGCGCGCCGGAGAATGCGCGACCCGAATTAGTGGGGGACCCGCTGACGTTCGTTCAGAACCGACTAGAATACCTAGGGGGCCTCTAAAGATGAAACGCCACAGGTGGGGGTTGGGGTGAGGCGCAGCCTCGGGATGGGAGCCCCCCCACTACAGCGCCGCAGTCTGCCGTAGTGGGTGGAGCCTTCCACGGTGCGCACTTGGAAAATCTCTGGACGCTCGCATGTCCAGTCACCCTCCCACCCGCCGGACAGCCATGGCTGTCACCGTGGACCTGCGTTTCTCTGCACTGCTCCCCGTTAAATTTCCAGGGAGAGGGGGAAATAAAAAGGAAATAAATTTTCCTGGAAAGCGAAACCTTGAGTTTCATTAGTATTTAGGCTTCTCATTGAGAAATCTTTTTTCCCCCCTGGGCCAGAGTTGATGGCGGAAGGGAAGGCACCTAGGGTCTGGGCAGGTTGGGTTCAGGGAGAGCAGTCGGTGAAGATGGGCACTGCGCCTTCTATTGGGGGCCTCTCTACCTAAGGTGCTGGTTTCCTGTCTCAGATCAACAAGGTGTGGGGGAGATTTAACCCGTCTGGCTCCACCCCCGTACATGGGAGTAGACCAATGGCGCATCTCTTGATGTCTCTGGGCAACCCCCCCCCCGCCCCCCCCGCCATTATTGCTGGGTTTTCTGAAGCCCAGACACTGATTGCTGGTCTGTGTCCTACCCCCGCTCCAGACATGTCGCCTCCTATGTCTCCTATGAAGCCACCCAAGGGCTTTGCCCCTATGTCCTGCTGCTGGTCCACGGAGACCATGCAGAAGTGGCTGCCTTTCCTG
>SJYC01140047.1:0-13816 GCA_006408675.1 Madoqua kirkii | reverse complement strand
CCCCCCCGCCATTATTGCTGGGTTTTCTGAAGCCCAGACACTGATTGCTGGTGTGTGTCCTCCCCCCACTCCAGACATGTCGCCTCCTATGTCTCCTATGAAGCCACCCAAGGGCTTTGCCCCTATGTCCTGCTGCTGGTCCACGAGACCATGCAGAAGTGGCTGCCTTTCCTGGGCTGGCTGCCTGACTACACCTGGTACGCCCTGAAGATGGACTTCATCGCTGGGATCTCAGTCGGGCTCACAGTCATTCCCCAGGCGCTGGCCTACGCTGAGGTGGCTGGGCTCCCTCCCCAGGTGAGACGGCTGGCCCTGCTGCCCCCCACCTCCTTTCCCCTCAGCCTGACCCCACTCCAGACCTTACTGCTCGTCCAGGAGCAGAGTAGAAACGCATAGTATCCCCTCCAGACAAGGGGGCACCCTGGGCTCCAGTCCAACAAAGCCTTATTTTATAGCCTAGAGCATGTGATGGCCTTTGGGCAGACACCTGCCCCTGTAACCCTTCTTGTCAGTTGTCACACACAGGCACCAAGCTAGTTCTGGATGGCCTGATGGGGCCAGCGAGATGACTCACCCTGGCTTTAAGAACCCTTTCTCAGGCTCACCGACTCAGACATAAGAACACTAGGCCCCAGGTGGGTGTGGGTAGAAAAGAGGTCCCTAATCACTGTAGGTCCACAACCTTGGGTAACAGAGGGTAAGCATTTTGCCCTGCCTGTATACACTGCTGTGCCCAGAATACACAACAGACAACACAGATTCCTCTGCTCAGTCAGCTACACCAGGGACCCATGGGGGTGTGCCATGGGCCTCCTGGGTATTCATTGCTCTCTCTGCCCAACAGTATGGCCTCTACTCTGCCTTCATGGGGTGCTTCGTATATTTCTTTCTGGGCACCTCCCGAGATGTGACTCTGGGTCCCACGGCCATCATGTCCCTCCTGGTCTCCTTCTACACCTTCCACGAGCCTGCGTACGCTGTGCTGCTGGCTTTTCTGTCGGGCTGCATCCAGTTAGGCATGGGGTTCCTGCGCTTAGGTAAGATTCTCAGGCTTTCCTGCCATGAGGGTGGGGGCTACAGTTCTCCTCCTGGGGATGCCATGCCTTCAGCAGTTCCTTCTTTGCATTTCAAGGGCTATCCCTGTGTGTGTGTGTGTGTGTGTGTGTGTGTACGGAAGGATGACTCAGCCCTTCCCTATTACACTCAGCCAGGACACTTGGAGACGTGCCCAGGGGCTCAGTCCATAGTCTCCCCTGCTCTCCAAACCAGCCCAAACAGGGCATGCCCTCCACTAGTCTTTAGCTCCAGTCCAGCCCTCACCTCTCCCAGCCCATGCTGAGCCAGTAGGGCTGGGACAAGCGTGGTGTTCCCTCTTGGCTGTCCAGGGCTCCTGCTGGACTTCATCTCCTGTCCCGTCATTAAAGGTTTCACCTCGGCTGCTGCCATCATCATCGGCTTTGGACAGATCAAGGTAGGCACGCTAGTTGGCCCTGGGGCACTTACTGGCTAACAGGACCGAGGCTGTGTCCTGATATGTGTGGGCCTATCAAACTCCTGCTCTTTGAGGGTCCAGAGCCTGTGGTGCTGACCGAGTCTCCATTAATAAAACCATCCTTTGGGGGAGATCTTGAATGATGGCCAAGTTCTGCCACAGGTAATTGGGGAGCCAGTAATGACAGCCCCCACATTGGTCAGAGTTTTCATGCCTAAGTGCTTGGTTCACCTCACAGAGTTCTGCAGCCTCAAATACACACTCAGCCGTCAGGTCTTCACAGGTCACAAGCATACTGCCAGAATTTTGACAAGCAGATTGCTCCCACAAGCTAACTTAGCTAGGTGGTTTCATTTTTATGTCTCCCCACCCCCAACTTCTCATTCAGTGTTTTCAACTATCGTGTTCCTTTATGTTTCCATTTAAACGTCTGTGGCAAGTATTGGAATCAGTACTCATTGATCATCATTTGCTCTCCTTCCACTGGGTTCTGAATGCCTGGAGGGCAGGGACTGTTCTGCTTCCAATGTGGCTGTCCCGACCTGTGTTGAGCAGAATGAAACTGAGCTGAATCATAGAGACTCAGGGCAACAGACACGTGCACACACCAGGCTCTCCATGGTGTGATTCCCAGTCAGGCTCCGCTTCAGCCTGGCCGGTGACAGTCTTCAAGGATGGAGGCCAAGTAAGAAAGTGAGAACACAAAGCCCCAGAGGGGTACATGTGAGAGAGACTAGGGTAGCTGACCCGTTTGGGTGTGGGACTGAATGCACCCTGCATTTAGTTCTCACGAGTCCTCTGGGAGGTAAGCTTATCATTATCTCCATTTACAGGGAGGAAACAGCCTAGAACAATGTGGGTAAATTCAAAGAATAGATTATGTACACACATATGTCAGGGTAAGCTTGGCAAATGCTGTTTCGTGGGATGCTGTGTCCTTTATTCTGGCAACATCATCCTTCATTTTTAGAGTCAAGAATGCTCTTTTTTTCATAACACAGTGAGAGGGTAGCTGCTTTACGCATTCCTATTCGACAACCCTAGGCCCTGTCTTCAAAACCTTGACTAGGTCAGGACAGCCCTCTGAGAGCCTTTAGGCTGGGTGGGGTGGGGTTCCTCTTGACCTGCCCAAACAAGAGTCCCCTGCCCAGGACAGAGACCCCTCTCTGTGTCTGCCTTCCTCAGTGTCCTCCCCTTCAGTGGCTGTGTGCACAGCGGGTTTTGGGGTCCTTGGAGCCTGACCACCCTGGGAGTCTGGCCTCGACTGCCCCTTCTGATCCCAGCCAGATAAAGAACTAAAGCACAGAGCGCCTTGTCCCTGACGAGGACTGCTGATTTGGTGGGGCTCCCGCGGCGCCACCCGCGCAGTTCTGCCTGCCTGCGCAGATTTTTCCTTCCGGTAGGGGGCGGCTCCAGACGGGCGGGCCTCTGAGTGACGGACGCGGTCTCTGGCCAATGGCGGCGGGGCCTATGCTGTGCGGGGCGGGCCGCTAGGTGATGGACGAGGCCGCCGGCCTCAGGCAGCCGGGTCTGCGCGGGCGGGTTGGGGCCCCAGGACTCCGGACCCTGGACCCTTAACCAGGGCACTTGTTGAAGCAGTTTCCTTGGCTTGAGGTCACCCATGCTGATTTTCCTAGAACAGGAAAATAATTTGAAAAGCCCTGAAACAACGTGAACATTGTGACATGCCCTCTGCATCCCCTCTCCCTTGGGGAGGGATGACTTTCATCTGCCCGTGGGGGGCTTTGGGAACAGACTTAGATAAGCCCGGTAGAGCCAGCAAGTGTTTTCCCTCAGGAAGGACGCTTGGGGTAGGGGACTCCAGTTTTAGAACGGTATTACCATGCTGCAAGGGAGAGGCCTCAGGGTTTACGTTGCAGAAGGTTGTCTAACCACAATCTCTGTTTGAACAGAACCTGCTGGGACTGCAGCACATCCCCAGGCAGTTTTTCCTGCAAGTGTATTACACTTTCCGCAACATCGGAGAGACCAGGTACCCGGGCGGCTGAGTTTCTCCCCCTTGTATTAGTAAGCTCTTCCTTGTAGACTGCCTCCCCGTCCCCTCCCCA
This sequence comes from Madoqua kirkii, assembly GCA_006408675.1. NCBI lineage: Eukaryota > Metazoa > Chordata > Mammalia > Artiodactyla > Bovidae > Madoqua > Madoqua kirkii. The sequence continues at coordinate 10,255 of SJYC01140047.1, read as the reverse complement.
TTTCCACTCCCAGGTGGCATTTATTCCAGTCCTCTGGGGCCCTGCTGCTTAAACAGGGACCCCATATGCAGTACCATTGGCATCACCTGGCAGCTGGTAAGATATACACTCTGGCCAGCCCAGACCCACTGAACTGATCAGGTGACAAGAGCCCCAGGTGATTTGGCCAGCATATTGACTGAAGCTTGAGAAGCTCTGCTCCAGTCAGTCAAGTGCCCTGGTCAGCATGACCCTATGAGGGGCTTTCTCAGATGGTCGAAGTAAGAAGAGACCACGAAAGGGAAGGGCACACAGTCTGTTACTCAAAGAATTCATAGTTCAGCCAAGAGGAGGACGTAGGGCAGGGAGAGGCTGAGGCCAGCAGATACGCAGGTGCCCAAGGGGTAGACAGGAGGTAGAGGCTGTTCCCTCAGCAAGCGCCTCCCTCAGATGGAGCTGCGTCTCCCAGAGGGCCAGTGGGTTAAAGGAACAAATAGGAGATGCTCTTGGCCACAGATCAGGACCCCTGTCTGGCTGGAGAGGCAAGAGGAAGAAATGACCTGGAGGGAGTTGTAGGGGGAGCTACTTGGAGGGAGTCAGGGAGAAACCCAGTGACCCTCGTCTTCTTCCCATCTGCTGCTGAGGTTCCCGGCCCATAGGATATACCTGGTGGGGGTCACAGGGGGTAGTGGAAATGGAGATGGACTGGTCAGAAGTGAGTCTTCGGGAACCAGTGAGGCATTTGTAGCCCAGAGAGCTACAAACTGAAACTGAGTAGGAATGCAACTGCCACTGGATCTGGCGCTCAACCCCTAGGGCCTGCATACCTAGTAAGTTTTGAATAAAGATTTGAAGTGGAATAGGGACACAGATTTCTTAGGAAAAAGCAAAAAGAGCATTTAAGAGAGAAAATGTTCCAGCAGCCAAAGGCCAGAAGGCTGGTGCTGTCGGTAGGGTTGGGCGGTGACTGGTGTCCATCTGCAGGGTGGGAGATGCAGTGCTGGGGCTGGTCTGCATGGTGCTGCTGCTGGTGCTGAAGCTGATGCGGGACCACGTGCCTCCTGTCCATCCCGAGATGCCCACCGGAGTGCGGCTCAGCCATGGGCTTGTTTGGACTGCCACCACAGGTGAGGGAGCCTTCCGCCGAGGGAGCACTTCCACAGCTGTCTTGTAATGTCCAGAGACATTTTTGGTTAGACATTTTGGTGGGGCAAAGCTGTTTCTGGCATGTGATGGGTGGAGACCAGGGACATCGCTAAACATCCTGCAATGTACAATCGCCTGTGGCAAAGAATGATCTGACCCAAAACAGCAATGTGAAGGCTGAGAAACCCTGGCAGGTCTCTGGGGGAGAAAACTAGTTCCACTGAGACAAACTGGTCCCTCTGCAGTTGCAGAGGGTAGGGGCTTCCTAATAGCTCAGTTGGTAAAGAATCCACCTGCAGTACAGGAAACCCCGGTTTGATTTCTGGGTCAGGAAGATCTGCTGGAAAAGGGATAGGCTACCCACGGCAGTATTCTTGGGCTTCTCTTGTGGCTCATCTGGAAAGAATCTGCCTGCAATGTGGGAGAACTGGGTTCGATCCCTGGGTTGGGAAGATTCCCTAGAGAAGGGAAAGGCTACCCACTCCAGTATTCTGGCCTGGAGAATTCCATGGACTGTATAGTCCACAGGGTTACAAAGAGTTAGACACGACTGAGTGATTTTCACTTTTCACCTCAAAGGGTAAACCTTTTGCTTTGGGCCTGGAATCAACCAGAGGATCTATAAAGGAAGGCTGAGATGAAAGACTGCCAGATGAGGAGAGTTCATGAGACCATTGGCTGGTTGAAGGGCCATCTGTGGGTAGAGGGGGTGAGTGATGGGAGTGGGATGTCAATAGAAATTCTCCACTGAGCTACCAGTAGGTGACACCAAGATAGAATGGCCAGTATAGCAAAGCAAGCAGTGCTGATATCTAGTGGGCCTTCCCAGAGCTGAAGGGAATAGAAATCACCCCCCTTGGACCTATTCCTTGGCAGCCATGAAATCTAGCCACATGTGAGAATAAGGGGTGGCTAGATTCTTAGCCCTTGAGTCACTTCCAGATTCTCCAGCTGGTTCTCGGTCTCTAGAGTTACTCATCAGACCCTGTTCTGCAGCCTGAAGGCCATGGTTAAATGTTTAGCATTCCAGATGGGGAGGGTGAAAGAGCACCGGGTTTATAGTGAAAATTACTGGGGGGCTTATCTGGTGATTTAGTGGAAACTGCAGGGCGCACAGGTGCGGTTCCTGATCCGGCAACTATGACCTTGCATGCTGCATGGTGTGGCTGTATTCCTCCAGCCATCTATAGGTAACTTAAAAAAAAAAAGCTGTTTAAGAGAAAAGAACTCCTGGCTTCAAGTCCTAGCTTAGCCACTTGGCATTTGCATGAGTTGTTTTCAAAATTTTATGCACTTTATATAGTCATCTATGAGATAATGAAAACAAGTTCTGTTGTCTAGAAGTTTGACAAAGTGTGGGCTCAGAGCAGCTTGGCAACTTGTTGGAAATGCAGACTCTCAGGAAGCACTTCATAAAGATCACTTCTTTTGATTCTCATCACAGCCTTGAGGATAGGATATTATTTTCCCTGTTTTGCCAGTGAGGGAAGTAAGGCTCTGAAAGATAAAACAGACAAACCAGGTAAGACTTCTCAAGGTCACATAGGAAGGATGAGGCAGAGTAAGGACTTGCTCCCAGGTCACTTGCCCTTTTTCCTCATCAACTGACCTAGAAGTTTATTGGTTTTATTTATCTCACGGAACTTTTGATTCTCTCTCTTCTCTCAACATTGATCTCTCCATTGCTTTCGTCTAGTTCATTGATTCTACTCTGGTATTTATTATTTCCTTGCATTGGCTGATCTTAAGTTTACCTTTCCTTTTCAAAATCTTAAGGCAGAAGCTGAGGTCTTTGAGTCCTGCCTTCTTCTCTGATACAGTGTTCAGGATAATAAATTTCCCTGTTCAGCACTGGTTTAGCTGCAGCCCACAATTCTGATAGGTTATAGTTTCACTTTCATTTAGTTCTAAATGCTTTCTAATTTCCATTTTGGCATCTCCTTTGAATTGTGGATTATTTCATTTCTCCTTTGAACCAGGAGCCTTTTAGAAGTTAGTTTCCAAATATTTGGTGATTTTATAATTAGTATTTTGCTACTGATTTCTAATGTAACTCCATTGTTATCAGAGAACAAATTTTGTATGTACATACATATGTAGGATTATAATTTTCTCTGGCGATGACCCTCCTTATCCTGCTAATATCGTTCATTCTCACCGTCTATCCTAGCTCGAAACGCCCTGGTGGTCTCCTTTGCTGCCTTGGTTGCATACTCCTTCCAAGTGACTGGATACCAGCCTTTTGTTCTAACTGGGAAGACACCTGAGGGACTCCCCGATGCGCACATCCCTCCCTTCTCAGTGACCACTGCCAATGGGACAGTCTCCTTCACCGAGATGGTGCAGGTGGGTAGAGACAGAACCCGGCCAGTTTGGCCAAGGCTGGAGTGCCCCTGGCCCTGGTTCTATCTCCTGATGCATCAGCTTAGTGACGGCAGCTCTGACCTCAGCTCGGACTGCTGCGTCCTCAGGAAGGTGCATCTCTGGTACAGAGACAGGTGTGAATGAATTCCTAATTAGTCACAGCCTCACGGGACACCACGGGTATTTTTTCCACCTTGAGCCCAGGGGTGTTTCTGCCATCGTGGACGCTGACAGAGCAGGAATTTGTTGTGTTCTGCTCTGTGTCTTGCTCCTTGCAGTGTGAGCTCACAGCCCTGCCGCTAGAGTTACGTTTGCTTCCGTCAGACATAGACAAGCCAGTGCTTGCCTTATCAGGTCACTGCCTGGTCAGACCTGTTCTGTCCTTCCCCGGAGGGTCACTCACCACCCCTCTCTCCTCTCTCAGGGAATGGGGGCCGGGCTGGTCGTGGTACCCCTGATGGGTCTCCTGGAGAGCATCGCAGTGGCCAAATCCTTTGGTAAGATGCTCACCACCCACGCCCTCCCTGGCACCTCAGCCCGGAGCTCAGCCTGCCTTGCTTGCCTGCTCTCCTGCTTGCTTTTATCTGCTCTGATTTTTAAAACTTTGAATTTTTATCCAAGGAACACATGTTTATGTTTTTTGAAAAAAATTAGTGAAAACGGATTGTCAATGAAAAACCGCTTCCAGTAGCTGAAAATATTTGACAGTCCGCTCTCTGGACATAAAAGGTCCTGCATTGAGCCTTTGCCCGTTGAACTTTCTGTGTGTGGTGTATACCCTTCCGCTGCCAGCTAATTTCAAGCTGAATGTGGAGTCTGAACATTCAGGTCTTGTGATGAGATATGAAATAGCCACTATCCATTGTATGCATACAGCTAAGTAATTTCATTGGTCATAATGAAAGGTAGTAAAGTACATTAAGAATGGACACATTTTAAGTATTATTTTTGTTTTTAATGTAATTGATTTAATTGAAAGTTTTTATTTAATTGGTAATAATGGCTGTATTTGACAACCTGTTAGCAAAATTCCTAAAAATTTAACAAGGTACCTTTTCCAGGTGTCTGAACACAGCTGGTCTGTCCCCTCCTCACTCCCTCAGAGGCTGGGAAATGTTAACCTACTTACATGTTCGCCGCTCCATACTGATTCCCTCTGCCTGAGCTGGGGCTGCCAAACCCTTCATGTGTCCCGCGTCTGTCTTAGGTCCTTGGACTTGTGCTCTGTGTTGTCCTTGAGGATGATGTGCTCTTTCTGTTCTATAACAGGGTTAAGTCTTTGTTTGGATCTAATTTGATTCTAAAGGTTAAAATTCAAATATATGACATGTTTGTTATTATGACTACCTAAACTGTGTTTACTGCTCAGCCCAGGAAGTGCCAGGATTCTGTTTCTTTCCCTGAAGTTCCAGCATCTGGATCCTTAGACCATTCCAAGGAGACTCTAAAGCAGTGTTCATTCTAAGGGGTTTTCCTTTGCAAACACCAACAGTTGCTCAAGACCACACTACATTTCAGTTTGCAACCTGTTCAGCTTACATCTTTCTTGTTTAGTTTTTATTTTTCTGATCTTTTTTTTTTAATTTGGAGGGGCATATCTTGGAATCTGCATGTGACAACTGTTACTCATCATGTTTATTACTTAGAAAACTCTCTGTTTTCTTTTCAAGTCCGCTGACTTCTGTGCTCATTTGCAAAGCTTGTTGCACTTTTAAATCAAGGCTTAGTTAACCACAGCCAGCTGCCCATTGCCTAAGAATGGCTTTTGCGTTTTAAATGTTTGAAAAAATATCTAAAGAAGATTAGGATTTGGGGACACATGAAAAGTATATGAAATTCCTATTTGAGTTCACAAATAAGGTTTTATTTTAAGGTAGTGTCTTGTTCAGTTGTTTCATAGCGTGTGGCTACTTTGTGTTACAGTGGGGAGCCGAGCAGTGTGACAGAGGGTGTGATCCTCAAAACCTAAAGCATTAAAAAATGCTTTTGATTTTAAAAAAAGAAAAAAACGTAAAGTATTGAGGACTTCGCTGGTGGTCCAGTGGTTAAAAATCCTCATTGCAATACAGGGGACATGAGTTCGATCCCTGGGTGGGGAACTAAGATCCCACATGCCACAGGGTAACTAAACCCACACTCTGCAACTAGAGATTCTGTGCACTGCAACAGAAGATCCCATGTGCCACAACTAAGACCTGATGTTGCCAAATAAGTAAAATTAAAACAGAACTAAAGTATTGACGGTCTGGCACTTTACAGAAAGTTTGCCAGCTGCTGTCTTAAGATTCATGCTCCTCCATGGTTACCCCCTAAATTTTCCTGCTTATCTCTCTAGGCCTCGTCTGAGACTCTCTAGTCATTGTGACCTATAACCAGAGAGCTTTTAGTTTAAAACATCCTTCCGTTATAAAAGCAGTATCTGTTGCACAAAATATTGGAAGTTCAGAAATTGATAAAGAAAAGATGAATCACTTATAATCTCCCTCACTACCCCAATTAACTGCTGGTAACATTTCACTCTGTCTTTCTACTCTTTTTTTTTTTTTTTCTTGTAAACACACAGAGACACATATACCTTTGCATATATGGATATATTTTATCTGTTTTTATACCTTATATTTATGAAATACAGTGCTATAAGGAGAAACTGGTATCCTGTTTTATCGTTTCACAAACGGTTTCCCAATGATATATATCTAGTAACAATGTTTTGTCCGTTCTCTTTAGCGTCTCAAAATAATTACAGAATTAACTCCAACCAGGAGCTGCTGGCCATCGGTAAGACTCGAGCAGTGGGCGCTCTCAGGGTCTGGGTGGTGGTGGTGCTGACACGCAGGGTGCATGGCTGGCCCGAGTGGGGCCCTACACCCATCTCAGGTGGCTCAGTTTGATCGCTAGGAGTAGGGTACCGACATCTGGTGTCCAATCTGACTGAGGCTTGTTGAGCACCTGCTGTGTACCTGACCCTGAGGGCTGTGGCCTGTTCTGGGTCGAGAAACACCTGGAATGTTCCTCTTGGGCTGGGGTAGGGGCTTTCCAGGGCGAGGATCAGATGGCTGAGGAATGTGGCCAGGTAAGATCTCAGGTGAGCCTGCTGATCCTACAGGATCTTGGCTGCCTTTGCCCCACCCTGTGGATGAGTTAGGACTCAAGTTGGCCCCAGGCTTCCTGACTGGAGGTCTGTATCTTGAGTGTCATCTGCTCTGTCTTGAGAGCAGAGCTTGAACCTGTGGACTGGCATGGGTTTTGTGGAACCAAGGAGACTGTGGTCATCTTTGTGAAGGCCTCTGACTGAGGGGCTGCTGACAGTCCAGTGGTGATGAATGTGGGCTGATTAACTCCATTCTGAGTTCCCAGCCAGGCTCCAGGAATGGGTGTGTCCAGTACAGATTAATCAAAGGCTTCATTTTGGCTCAGACCATGAGGGGCCCCAGCAGGACTGGGCACTTTGGGCCTGTGTGCACATGCCCTATTCAGCTACCACCCCACTTCTGGGCAGTGGGATTCTTTCTTCTGTTATACACAGGAAAAGGCATATCTAACTCACACAGGCAAGGCCAGGGTCAGAATTGCTTCATAGCTGGAGGCAACCTCAGCACACTGGCAGAGATCGTGGTTTGTTTTATCCTTCCTAGAGGGAGGGATAACTTGATACAGGGTGCCCCCCTGGGTAGAGCCTCTCACCTCCTGTCTTCTGTTTCTGTTTGGTTTCTGTGCCCTTCCTTTACATCTCCCTTTTCTGCTCTGTTTCATGGTCCTTCCCCTGCAAGAACCTTTTCCTTCTGTTTTTTCCCTAGGTTTAACCAACATCCTGGGCTCCCTCTTCTCCTCCTACCCGGTCACAGGCAGCTTTGGACGGTGAGTGACCACATGCTCCCTCTCTGTGTCTCCAGAGAGGTCCCAGCCTGGGACAAAAGGTCTTCTTCCGACTTGAAGAACCGGCTCCCTGCGGGTCCTTCCCATGTCCTGAGGCCGGTTTCCTGGCTCTCCCTATCCATCTTCTCCCCCTCGGTCAGCTCTGACAGAGTTCACACAGATACAGGACGGCCACTACATCTGCTTCCAACCTCTTTGGCTGGTTTTATTTTACAACAGTACACAGTGTTGCGGGCCTCCCAGGGGATAGCTAGGGGTAAAGAACCTGCCTGCCAGTGCAGGAGACATGAGAGACATGGGTTCAATCCTGGGTCTGGAAGATCTCCTGAAGGAGGGCATGGCAGCCCACGCCAGTATTCTTGCCTGGAGAATCCCATGGACAGAGAAGCCTGGTGGGCTACAGTCCACAGGGTCGCAAAGAGTCGGCACGACTGAAGTGACTGAGCATGCTCACACAAGGCTGCAGTTTAACATTAAAAAGATGCCCATGCGTGGAAATGTTCCTGGCATCTTGCTGCTTGAGTTAATTCCTGAAAGATAGCAGGGGTGGGAAAGACTACAGCTCTGCCTGAAGAAGGGGCAGACTGTTAGGTGAGGTCACCATACGGACCCCAAAAATGCAGGAGGGCAGGGAGGCCCATGGCTGGAAAGAGAAGAGGAGGCATCAGTGCCCAGCCCTCAGGCCAAGTCCTGGAACCAACCCAACCCTATCTGAGCACTAAACCTTCCTGACACCCCAAACCACCATGTTGAGGGTGTGCAGGGCACGTGGCCTGACCTCCCACATCTCAGCCTCTCTGTCTGTAGTCATGACAGGCCTGTCTGCCTCAGAAAATTATTTAGGGAGTTTAAAGAAAATCTCTGATCACTTGGTAGGTGCTATACTAGCATTCGTGGAGTAAAACCTCTAACCAATTTTCAAGTTAACTTTTTATATGCTCTTGTTGGCATAACTGGGTTGCAGTTAACTGTTTAGTTAAGGTCATATTTTGTGTCCCCTGATATCTAGCACAATTACATTGTTGCACATCTGGATTCACAACTAGGCCTGTCTCAGACATGCTGATCTATTTGGAGTTGAGAAGGCCCAGGAGTCCCCCTTGGTGAGAGGACCCAGTGTGCCAGTGTCTAAGTCTCTCCACTAGGTGGCGACGTTGCTGCGGGCTCCTGTTCCCCCCCTCCCCTCCCACCACCGGTGCCCCCATTCCTGGAGACCAGCCATAGCTGTGTGGACCTCCACTGCTCTCCTGGTCCAACTGGCAGCCACTAATGGGTTTCTCTCACCTTCCAGGACAGCTGTGAATGCCCAGTCGGGAGTGTGCACCCCAGCGGGGGGCCTGATGACGGGTGAGCACCCCTCAAGCACACACACCGTGTTCTCCCGTGTCCACGACAGTGAGCTGGGAGGAAAGGAGAGGAAGGAGCCCGGGGTGCGGGTGCTGTTGGCTCTGGCGCCCAGCTCTGTGCCCCTAGAGGGGCTCCTTGCTGGGTGGGAGTCGGGGCGGCAGGGCCCAAGGTCACGGCGCCCCCACACCCCCACAGGAGCCCTGGTGCTGCTGTCGCTGGACTACCTGACCTCGCTCTTCTACTATATCCCCAAGTCTGCCCTGGCTGCCGTCATTATCATGGCTGTGGTCCCCCTGTTTGACACCAAGATCGTGAGGACGCTCTGGCGAGTGAAGAGTATGTGTCCCCTGTCTGTCAGCCCTGAGGTTTATCAGTGACCCTGCCCCTGCCATCGGCCACTGCCCACACCAGCCCAGCTGGGGCAAGGCGGGGTCTCTGGGGTGACCAGCAGGGCCCAGGTCACAGCCTCCCTTCTCCACCGTCATTGCAGCTCCAGGTCCCCTGAACCTGCAGTTCATTTACTATAACAAGTTTTTACTCCATTTTGTTTCTCAAAGGAGTTGAGGGATTTACGCGACTTCTGCATCCCTTTATCCTTGGTCCCCTGAGAAGTGCCCACTGTGGCCTCGTTCTAGGGGCCGGGGGCCAGGTCGACCAGACAGGGAGGAACTTCCTGCCTCTGACACCCTTGGGCTGGCATGGCCTGTCAGCAGCATCAGTCCCCAAGTCCCTGGGGGGGTGGGGGGTGGTCCCTTGGTGGTTACATGGTCTAAGACACCTTTACTCATTACATGAAAGCTATACATGAGGCGTCCTCATCGGAGGGCTCAGGTAGCTAGGAGCTGAGCTCGCCGAGGAGGGTCCCCCTCTCAGCTGGACCCCCTCTCTCAGGGCTGGACCTGTTGCCCCTCTGCGTGACGTTCCTGCTCTGCTTCTGGGAAGTCCAGTATGGCATCCTGGCAGGCACCCTGGTGTCTGTGCTGATTCTCCTGCACTCTGTGGCCAGACCCAAAATACAGGTAGCCCATCTGCCTCCCTTAGGGGCCCCCACTGGCCTCAGGGGGCCCAGTGGGCTGAAGTATGCCATGGGGTGGACCCCTTGATCCCACTGTCTTACACTTTGGCTCTCGGCGCGGTTGTGGCCCTAGGTACTGCCGAGGGACCTTTCACCTGGTGGATGGTGTGACCTTCCTGCATTAACCGCACGCTGTTCTCCTGTGGTGCATGTGGCCGGGGGTGGGGCCATGGGTGGGGGCTCCCGCCAGCTCTGCACTCTGCATCCACCCTAAGCCTGGCAGAGCTGCCCTGTTGAATTGGCCTCTGGTGTTCACTGGCTTTCCCCTGCTGTCCCCAGGTGTCAGAGGGTCCAATGCTAGTCCTGCAGCCGGCAAGTGGCCTGCACTTCCCTGCAATTGAGACCCTCCGAGAGGCATTGCTGAGCCGGGCTCTGGAAAGTATGTGGCCACGTGGGCTGTGATCATCCCCAGCTCCCCACCACCTTCTCTGCACCCAGCCTGGCTCCTGCTGAACCCCAGATCCTGCC